>JAWZTI010001042.1:0-17378 GCA_039880955.1 Chlamydomonas urium | reverse complement strand
AAGCTCGCTTTAAGGCTGTATACGCTGCCTGCACCTCCTCCCCCCACCATGCTGGTCGTTTCACTCTGTGGTTCCCTTGGCCCTGTAGCCTAGGCGTGCATATCATGCCACAAGAGCTTGCGGCTGTCTGCACAACTGCCACCAGCGCTGCCATCGCTGCCTCATCGTCCCCTGCTGCAATTGCCTGGTCTAATTGACTGAATCCTGCCGTATTCCCAGCTAGGGCAGCACCATATTGTTGTGCCCTGTCTTGGCGCCAGGCCAGGTGGCTCGCTCCTTGCGGCTGTGCTGCTGTGATAATGTGTATGCGGCATGAGCGCTGCAGGTGGGACAGAGAAGGAGAGGCGGTGGTGAGCGCAATGCTGGCGTATAGAGGCACACCCTCAATGATGAGAATATCCGGTCGCAATTTGTCGCATAAGTGTGCAGGCATTGTGGGCAGCAACCAGGGTGGGATGCGTGTGGCGGCAACAGTATCAGGCGTAGCGTCACCGCCACATGCCATCCATAACCATGTACCTGCCCCCCAAAGGACCGCTAGCTATGGCATCCTGAATCAGGCCGGCGGCTTTGTTGTGGCAAGCAATGTGCATGGACTTGATGTCACGGTGGCTGCATTCGCCAAGGAGGTGGCCAGCTGAGTCAAGTGGGGCAAGGCACTAGGGGCACGAGCCGTCGATGATGGTGCCCAGATCCGTGACATACGGCCTGCCCATGGTGCGTGCCCTGTGTGCTGTCCAGAGGGAACCATAGCGGACGTTCAGAACAGTGCAAATGGCGCTGAACTTGCAGCGTGGGGAATGCCACATGTGACTGCTTGCCTGTGTATTGGATACTGCATTGATTTGTTGTCGCAGGTGCCAATAGTAACCGCCAGGAATTGCAGGCCGCGCCGCAGTGGGGAGTGACACTGCTGTCGGCGCTTCAGGGTCGGGCGTGGCCGCGTAAACTTTTTGAAGCCCGTTTCGCTCAAGCGTGTCCATGGCCATTCTGCCATGAGTTTGGTTCAAATGCATGTTCATCAACACCAAGAATTGCGCACTTGATTTTAAATTGTTTGGCATTTCTAGAAGTATTTGTTTTTAAAGGCAGTGTGGGGTGGGACAGCATGCCCTGTTGCGCATCGCTTGTAACGCTTGGGCATAGCTGAGCAGCATGTCGTCGGCCTTGGTGCAGTCGCTGGAACAGCTGCTGCCAGCAGATCTGCGCCCCATGGCCAGCAGACTCGAGGTCTTGCTGGCAGTGGCGCTAGTCTTCGCAACACTGCTCTACGTCGTGCTATCGAGGCTGCTGGGCGGTGCCAGCGCAGGCGGCAGCAGAAAGGCGGTCGTGGTGGGCCCCAGCGGTGCTGGCAAGACATGCCTATTCCACCAGCTCACCAGCAGCAGCCCGACGGAGGGCACCGTGGCGTCCATGCAAGAGAACGAAGGTATCTGCGAGGTGCTGAACGATAAGGGCCGTGCGGCTGCAGCGCTACGCGTCGTGGACGTGCCTGGACATGAGCGGCTGCGTCACAAGCTGGATCAGCAATTGAGGGATGCACGCGCAGTGGTGTTTGTGCTGGACGCGGTGGAGATCACGCCTTCCCGGGTAGGCAGCGGTGGGGTTTTCTGCTAGGCTGTGATACAGCCTCGTTGAGTGCTGTTATGAGGTGGGAGGCCCTGGCACTGTGGTCCCCACTTACTTCCATCACATCAAGGGGTCTTTGCTGCATACAGCCACATCTCCAGCCCCGTCGCAGCCTCTGCATGCCCTTCGACCGCTCTTGAGCTCAGCTTTGACACCATCATGACATCAGCCTGCTCATTCGTCCCACACCCTGCCCCGTCAATTAGCGTGCTGACGATGGGCACCTTCAGCTGAACAACCGTTCGTCGAAGTGCTCATACACGTATGAGCCTCATCTGTCAGTGTCGGGCCTCAGCCCATGCCACCTCTGACCAGACTGTGCTGCTCCATCACCTGCTCCCTCTCCTGGCCACAGGTGGATGCTGCGGAGGAGCTTTTTGAAGTCCTGACGCATCCGTCGGTTTCTCGGCGGCGCGTGCCCATCCTGCTCGCATGCAACAAGATGGACTTGGAGACGCAGGCGCATACGGTTGACTTCATCAGGCGCACGCTGGAGCGACAGCTGGACGCCATGCGCAAGACGCGGACGGCGCTGTCACCCGAGGCAGCGGCCAAGGCGGCGGTTCTCGGGAAGAGTGACAAGCCGCTGTCGCTGGCAGCGCTGCGAAACAGTGTCACGGTGCAGCCCATCTCAGCGCTGACAGGGGACGTAGCGAGCGTGCATGCCTTCCTGCTGGCGCACGCCTGCTGATCTAGCGAGTCACTAGTTGCGAGCGATCGCTAATGTCGCAAACTTGAACTTGCCGCCTTACTGCTGATGCATGCTTGCTGATGTAGTATTCAGTTGTTGCACCTCAGACGCGAAGCAAGCATGGTGGCTTCTGCTGACCTAGAATCGTTTGGGATCCGGTCATCCGCACCTTGCACAACGAGTACCGGTAGTGGTTATTGGACCAATCGCCAGAGTAGCGACTGAGGTGCGTTGGGTTGGTGGGTAGCCAGCCGGCAGTGCTGCGGACAAGGCACTGACAAACTGAGGTGCAAAGGGCGCCTATGACCACCAGGACAGCAACAGAGGCTTTGATTGTGAGCCTCATGGCTGCCATAAAGTCACCCTTAGAGAACCGAATGTCCACACCTTGCACTGCCATGGTATCAAATGGGTCACTGCCCACTGTGTTGGCCAATCCTGGCAGACTTTCATCGCCCACTGACATCACGCACAGCTCAAGTACCAGTGGTATGTACGCCAAAAGCGCATCATGTCCTGTCAAGGCACTGTTCACTGCCACACCGGACACTTCATCGTGGTCAGCCAGGGTCTCTTTTGTGCATTTCCATGGCAACCAAGTGTGAGTGCAGGACTCTGCTACTTACAACGTGTCAGGACCTGTCTTGGCCGAGACTGTCAAGTGACGGAGTGGCAGATGAAATGCAGTGAGCAGGACCTTCATCCCTTGCGCCAGTCCGAAGAGATAATATGCACGCACATGGGGTGCATCACGAAGCAGTGCCACAGACCCATGAGTCATCCTGCACAGGATATTGCTCTAGTTCAGTCAGCGACCGGTAGCTGACAGGCACCATCACCAGCTCCCAAAAGAAATCGTGTCTTCCACCTAGATTAGTAAAAAAACGCTTGTAGCGGAGGATGCTTATTCAAAGCTGGCAAAGCAACGCATGCACTCTGCCATGGCAAATGCTAATGTGGCAGTGCCGCACACATCAAACAAGCACAGACGCAGCGCTGGCTGGAGTATGACCTGCCTACCACTTAAGCCCCACGACCATGCAACGCTGTGCAGATCTGTCTAGACCCTGGTGCTAGCTGCGTTGCTACAGCGCACACACACACGAGACGCCTACGTTCCAACTTGTCATGCTATGTCCTTCTTCGAGGACGGCAGGTCCTGCTTGGCGCTGGGTGTCACGGCCGGCGAAAGGGCGGCCTTGTCCTTCACGCCTCCTTTGCTCATGAAGTACCCATAGGCAATCATGCCCAACACCGCCAGTGACATGCCTGTAGGCATCAGACAGCAACCAGCACAGCGGTGAGTACATGCCTCCAAGGGGTTTGTGGTACCTGAACAGATTGGTAGTTGCGCCAAACCTCGTCGTACCTACCTGTGAGCTGGCGCGTGTTGATGACCTCGTGAAAGATCGCCCAGCCACCAAACAGCACCAGGATTGTCTTGGCATGGCCCAGCACCTAAAGCAAGCATGGTTTGCAGGGCAGCAGGCACAAAGCAGGTCGGACAGGGCGCCAACAAGAGAAAGGATGCACCCTTTGACACTGGACAGGAAACTCAGGGCCACACAGCTGACCAAAGGCAGGCGAGCGATGAGCGTTCTCTGCAGTCGTGGGTACAGCATGTGCAACTGCTGCTTTGGCTCCATGCGCTGCCATGCCTATGTCGCTAAGCTCTCAGCCCCTGCCCCTGAGGACCTTCATCAAAATCAGTCAGCGCCCTTCCACACCTCCAGTTCTTGATGAGGCCCGCATTTCCCCTCACACCTGGAAGCTGGTGGCGGAGAAGCGCCCCAAGCAAAGGAACTGGCTGAGATTCACGCCGATCGCGATGATGCATGACAGAGCCAGCATCTGCATGAATGGGCAAGTTGAGACAAGGGGTGCAGGCCTACTGGGACAACGATATCAAGTCACAAGGAAGTGCTTGCAACAGCAGACCTTGCGGGTGCATGACAGTGCCCCTGCGGCTGCGTCGCACAGGTTTGATGCTGCCGTTCCAATTGCCCTGGCTGAAAGTAGCACCTCCAACTTACTGTGGGCTGAGACTGTTGAAGCGGCAGCCTTTGTCAGTCGCCCCACCATTCCACAAGAGGAGCAACACTGCCTCTCGCCTTCATGCTGACACTGACACTGACACTGACACTGACATTATGGTAGCCATCCCAGCCCTTGACCGACCACGATGGGGTACCACCAGCAAAGCTTTCTTCAAACCATAAGTTGCAAGCCTTGCAACCCCCAGTCTCCAGGTCGCGCACGCCCACCAGCACCAAACTGACCTCTAGGCCTGGGGCGCTTGCCTCCCATGCTCCAATCCATCTCCCTGTCAGCATCTGGTCCAGATAAGGGCCCACAATGCACAGCATCACGCCCTGCACTGGCGACGTGTTGGCCAGCAGCTGGTGCGACGCCAGCTTGAACTTGGTCTGGAAATGCCCACACCTGTGTGAATGAATAGCACACATGTGTGCAGGCTCAAGCATTCATAAGTCACCCCTCCCAGAGCATGCTTGTCATCCAATAGGTCGCGGCTGCGTCTTCACAGGGTTTTTGATGCAAGCGGGCAACTGGCGTGGGTTATGCTAAGTACTGCAACAACACAGCAAACAACCCCTGTAGCCGCCCCTTGACTGCAAGCTCCGCACTTCCCACCCACCCTGGCTGCACACTTACAGGATCTGCTGGAGGCCGCTGCTGATGACAAATATGACGGCCATGATGGTCCCCAGCATGTTTGATTGCACGTCGCTGACTGTGACGATGCCCACACCAACCAAGGTCACCACAATGGACACCAGCACCGCTGCCGAGAAGCGCTTGCCGAAGTATATGCTCTCAACAGCACATACAAAGGGTGCGAGCAGCAGCTTTGCGATTTGGTAGAAGCCCACTGTGTTGAGGAGCAGTGACAGGTTCGCTGATGCTATGCTGATGGAGCCGATGACTGAGAAAGTGAGGACATGCTTGAAGGGGATGGGGACGTGTTCTACAAAGCCCAGGGTAGAGGCGCTGCGAATGGCGGCAGCGCACGAGAGGAAGTGCAGGCCGCAGATGGTGGTGGCGAATTTGAAGTTGTAGACAGACATTACCCACTTGGTGAGGAAGATGATGAGGATGGATGTGATCACATTGCTGAACCATGCAAACACATCCTGTGGCAGGTGTCAGTGCAGGGACGTGCATGTGATCGGCATGGCGGCATGCTGTGCTGAGCATGCTGTATGAAATGCTGCTGAGGCCTGTTGCACCCTGCATTCCACTTCCAACGCCTTGCATTGAACGTGCTCACCATCGCCACGTTCTTGTCCTTGGCGCCCATGGCTGCCGCTAGCTACTGAACAAAGAGCGCACGCGGCGTCAGCCGCTTGCAGTTGCGATGTCCTGAGCGATACACCAGTGCGCTGCCTCGCTGCTGCGATGAGCTGCTGCTGAAAGGCTTGTCGAGGCGTGGGGGTGCGGCATCAACAGTACATGCGAGTCACAGCGTTTGAAGCGGAGCGCGTGTTCTTGAAGCTGTGAGGGGCGGCAAAAATGGAGCGTGCAAACGAGGGAGCACCCACTGGCTGGCACTGGTTGTTGTATTTGAAGTGTAGACGCATCTGGCATTTGTACATGATTGGCACAAAAATCATTGTTGACCAGTCAAAGGCAAGCAGTGAATGCATTCAACGAGAGCGTATAACCTACCCCTCAAATAAGGCCTCGTTCGTTTAAAAAACAATGCGCGTGCCTATACTTCCAGTGCACCAGCATCAGCAACGCCAGGCCCCGCCGCTGTCTGCTGCTGCTGGGCGTCCTCGCTCGCAGCTGAGTCGACTTCGTCCTTGGTGTACCGGATCTCCTCGTAGATCTTGGGGTTGTTTGCAGCAAGCACGTGCCATGCTTTGCACTGCTCGCACTGACCAAACACAAGCCCCTTCTGCCAAGCAACTGGATTCACAGCCCGCGATGTTCTCCCGCCTGCGTGCGCGCACACAACCCACGGAGCAAACAGGAGGATTTGTGTCACATTGCCCAGAGTGGCAGTTTCTGGAAACTTCACCAACCCTCATTAGCCCAAGTGCACCAGCCACTCACCGCACTTGTTGCAGGTGAACACCACCAGCTTGGTGCGACGCAAGGCGCCCTCCCCTTCCAGGGCTGACAGCGGCACCTTGAGTGTCTTGGTTTCTTCATCATACTGCATCTCAGGCTGTGACTCTTCGTCGCTCAATTGGAACTGCACATCTGTGCGGGCAAGGTGGAGCTGTGGGTCAGGGCATTGCGCATGTGTGCACACCAGTGGTGGCCATGCAAGTTTGCATCCTCCTCTTGCCTTCTGGGAGCTTCTGCTCAGGCTGCGCCCTGCACCGCTGCGACCTTCGATGAAGGTTGCTGTGCTCCGCCCAGGGCTTCGCTGCCGCTGCTGTGCGTTTGCTGTGCAAGCATGCTTGGGCTGATGCAACGAGTCGGCCACAACGCAGAGGAAAGCTGAAAGGTCGGCGTCCGAGGGCACTGATATGTGACTGCATGGCATCGATGGCTGCTAAAGCAGGAGCAGGTCCATGGTGCGTGGTGAGGTGGGTGTGAAGGGCTGGGAAGTGTGGAAAGGTTTCCCGCTCGCGCTGTTAGCTGCTACATGGGCCGCGTTCGTTACCCATCCTTCTGCCGCTCAATCACAGTCAATCTCCAACACTTTGAGCCGCCTGCACTCTCGACGCCGGTTTTGTGGGCATCTGCGTCGGGGCTCCCTCTCGTTCGATCGCAGCCCGATCTGTGTGCAACTCAGCTCATCGTCCCCAGTTCCCAGGTGGGTTACCATCGCTGGGTCAAAGCCAAGCACGCTGTGACGCAGGCAACAGCGGTGCACGTCCAGGCTCAGCGATGGCTCATTCCGCATGCCACGCCATTGCATGATGCCCTGCTTGCAGGGGTCAGAGGTCCAGCGCCCAGCGCGCGCATGAGGGCTGCTGGCTGCTGAGCTCAGCAGCCGTCGGCGCGCAAAAGCCGCAATTATGGACGCAGCCAGGCCAGCGACGCCCTTGAAAGCTGCACCAGCACCAGCCACCGCCGATGGGCCACGCGCCGGTGTTGGGGAGGCGCAGAGCCTGGGCAAGGGGCTTCAACCTGCGCCCATGCCCTCTTCAAGCATACCTTCGGCAGCTGTAAATGGCAGCGCCAGCAGCAACAGCACAGCTGTGCTGCCAGCCAGCACATCGCCGGGCACCAAGCATGCAGACGCTGCGGAAGCCACTGCATCCCAGACACATGGGCAAACACAGCAGGGTACAGGAAGTGCACAGGAGGAAGTGCTTCAGCGGGGTGAACCGATTGCCAGATCAGCACAGCCACCTGCGTCCAGTACTCCTCAAAACTCAACCCCTGCTGCTGGACCCTCCGCTGCGGCCCCGGCTGCTGCATCAAGCAACCCTGCAGCACCATCTGCCACCTCTGCAGCACCTGCTGCCAGGCCATCCACCCCTGCCCCTGCTCCTACACCAGCAGCTGGGCCCGGCAAAGCAGGCCCCAAGCTTCCCCCAAGGAAGGTACCCAATCACAGCACAGGTGCCAGCACCAGCAGCTCCGCCACCGGCACTGCCTCTGCATCTGCGCCAGGCAAGGCAGCCACCACAGGCCAGGCTGCGGGCTCGTCCTCCTCGCCAAGCAAGCCAGCAGAAGCATCATCGAGCAGCAAGCCCACCAAGTCCGCGTTCATGCCGTCACTGCCGCCTCGCTCAGGCAAGTGGCACCACTCGGCGCAAACCCAGTGCAGTTGTTGTAGTTGCTGGCGTGGAATAATTGTAAGGAGGAAAGTTGCTGGGGCTTGTAAGCGGGGCAGATGCAGAGGCTTTTGAAGTGCTAGCTCAGCGGCGCAGCAGCAGATGCTGTGGACGCCAGGTGATGGCGAACACTCCCTCCGCCTTATGGCAAGGCCTTGAGTTGCGTCCATGCAAGCCACTCACGATGAGCCTGGCATCCTGGCCCTTCCTTACGTCACCCAGTGCCCTCATGTGTAGATTGCTTTGCTTGTTCCCGCTGCTTCGTTGCCATTCACATGCCGCAGCTGCCCCCACTTGTGGCCCTGTGCTGGACCCCGAGGAGCCAGAAGCTATCCAGAAACTGCGCAAGGACATCCATGCTATCCGTGTATCCCTGATCCGCGCCGCCCAGAGGCTCGGCTACAACCACGAGAACGGCCTGGTCAAGCAGGTGCTGTACAGGTGAGGCAGTGAGGGGCAGCCAATGGGGGAGTAGGATGTGGGAGGTCTACAGTGAGTCATGCTGCCTTTGCAGCTTAGAAATGGGCAGGACCGGTGTTATGTGCAGAGAGAGTGGACAGGGGGATTGGATGCTGTTAAGTTTATGCGTGAGCAAGCTAGGGCACGACGGCTTCGCTCATCTTGGGTGTGTGCGCCTCACGCTGTTGCTGCCCTGACCCCACACCCGGCAGGCTGAACCTGGCTGAGAAGCTGAAGGCCCCGTGGAGGAGGGGCAAGCGGCCAGACCCGTCGCAGGCAGCTGCCCGAGAGGCGAGCCGCTTGGAGCTCGACGAGGGGGCCAACGCGCCGCTGGGGTTCACGGTCAAGATGATGCTCATCGGGCTGACGGGTGGGTTTGGGGAGCACGGGTTGTGCGCTGGGAGATGTGGGGATGGGCAGGCGCGGGACAAGGCCTGGGTTGCTTCAGGCGCGCATGCACAAGCAGGGGAGAAACGTTGCAGCCGAGAATGAGGTATTTTCACTGGGGCAAGTAAATGGGTGTTACTCATGGGAATTATACTCTGACGGCATTCGGAAGAGCAACAGCTGATGTTATCAGTGTCTGGCAACTGCTAGTGAATGTGCGCCAGGCTGGCGAGTGTGTTGGCGCACAACCTCGCTGGTATCTCCCTGCCTGACTTGTCACACGCCTGACTCATCACCTGCTTGCGTCACTCACACCCTCCGTTGCGCAGGCGCTGGCAAGACGCAGCTCATCCACAGCCTGCTCAGCAGCGGCGGCATCGGCCACCAAGCGCCCCCACCACCCTCCTCCCCTCCCACCACCGCCGCTGGCGCCGCCGGCGTGGCCCCTCACCCGCAGGGGCAGGCCTGCGACGGGCGGCCCAAGTTGGTCGACCCGTTTGAAGGGCAGACGAAGAAGGTGCAGGTGCTAGAGGGGACGGTGCATGGGCTCCGGGTTGTTTGCGTCGACACGCCCGGCCTCGTGGCGTCGGCGTCGGCGGCCGGGTACAACGGCAAGGTGCTGCAGCAGATACGCAGGCAAGGATGTGTGGAAGTGTGTGGACAGGTAGACGGAAGAACACTGCTCCTGGTGCTTTGTGGGCTGTGCCGTGCGTTTGTCGGTGGTCAGCCAGAGCAACTGCTGAAGTACTTCGCCGGTACTTGCTATTCCCGTTGCCCTGGGCCTTGCGGCACGCCTCTTGCAACCATCCACCACGCGTACAGCACGTCCTTGGAGACTTCCGCGTGTCTCCAACCGAGCATCTGCCGCAATCACTTGCAACATGCTGAACCCTGACCTACTTGCAACCGCCCCATGCCCCCACCCTCCCACAGTGCATATCGCCGTCACAAGCCTGACCTGGTGATCTACGTTGATAGGCTGGACGCTACTGCCAGCACTGGCGGCGAGCTGCCTGCGCTGCGCGTTCTGTCGGAGAGCCTCGGGGCGGGGCTCTGGCTCAACACAATCGTGGCGCTCACACACGCAGGTGTGGAAGGTGTGGGAAGTTTGGGGCAAGGCGGCTGCTCAACACGGTTGGGGTGTTCAGATGCGCATGTGTGGGAGGTGTGCAAGGGATGGTGCAGCCTTTCATCGCTCTCCGTGCCCCTGAAACAGTCCTGCACAATTAAAGAAGTACGGTGCAGGGTGTGAGCTTTTGCTGCATGACATCCTGCCTCACCTCCTCTTTGCCGCTGCTCCCTTGCGCCCCCTGCTTGCCTAGGCTCGCCTCCCCCCAATGGTCCCAAGGGCCCCATGTCGTTCGATGCGTATGCCAACCAGCGCAGCCACCTGCTGCAGCAGGTCATCCGCAGCGCCAGCGGCGACAACCGGCTCATGAACCCAACCGCCTTCGTAGACAGCCACCCCAACTGCGAGTGAGTGGTGGGCTGAGTGGTGTGCTGGGTGTTGGGCTGGGGTTGATGCTGCAAACCCATGTTGATGAGAGGGCATTTCGGGACGGCCTGTGTAGGAACTGGGCACTTCTCCGTCCGCCCACCCGCTTTTGTGCGCCTCACGTCACGCGTGCCTCCTCCCCACCTGCTGCAGGCTCAACGCGGCAGGCCAGGCCGTGATTGCCAACGGCATGCCGTGGAAGGCACACCTGTACCTCATGATCGTGTCTGCCAAGCTGCTGGCCGACACAGAGGGCATGCTGCAGGTACAGGCAGTACAAGGGTCCTGGTCAGGGGTCCTAGGCAGGCCACTGGCCAAGCAAGTACTGTATTGTTTTACCGCAAGGTTGGTTGATGAGGTTGTGTGCTCTGCACAGGAGGTGTGTCAGGCCTGGGAGAGGGCCAGCGGATTCCCGCTGCCTGTTCGTAATGGCTGACAACCAAACCCTGCCGTCCAGCTGCTCTTCATTGCTCGCCATCCCACGCCTCCGCGCCCCTGCCTTCCTCTTCCCTCACTTGGGCGCAGATGCAGGATGGGTCGAGCCCCGCGGGTGTTGGCGCCGCCGCTGCAGCAAACGCCGCCGCCATGCAGCAGATGATGATGGGCGGGGCGGCACCTACCCGGCAGCTACCGCTGCCGTACCTCATGTCGTCGCTCACACAATTCTCGCGGCCCGTCAAGTACCCTGACCACGACCTGGTCATCGACACGCGGCTCATGGAGAAGGCGGTGGCGACGGCGCCCGACGGCAAGCAGGCGCGGGGGCTGGTGCGGCAGGTCAAGGCGCGGCTGCTGCAGCTGCGTCAGGCACACGCCAACAAGGAGCGTATGCAGCGCTCCTTCCGCAACGCCACGCTTGCGGGCGGCAAGGTGGGCGCTGGGGGGGTGCGCCTGGGTTGCGTGGGATGTGCATGAATGGGGTGCGCGTGTGTGCAGGGAAACAGCCACGCTGATGGGCAGTTGGCAGTGCTAATTTGGCACCAACACGTCTGCCCTGCACTGCATGCCTTTCACCCTCTGGCTGCCCTCGTCACACATATATGGTGCCATGCAGGTCACGCCGGAACCTCCACGGCTTGCTACCAAGCGTGCTCCCTCGGTGCACCCGCCCGCCACCTTCCGCTACCGAGTGCCAGAGCCCTCCGATGGCTGGGTGGTGCGTCCACACATCGAGCACCACGGTGAGGCGCTGCAGCTACTGAGGGGGGCAGCAATGAGCATGCAGTTGTTATGTGACGGGTGACGTGGAACGCCAGGTACTGTGGAGCAGGCGGAGCAGTGCTGGTGTTTCAGGGGTGCTGCGCTCGCTCACAGCTCTGTTGAGCATGGGGTTAGGGTGACGGGCGAGGCAGCAAGCGCGCTCAGCAGAAGAGGTGTGGGGGAAAAGGAGGGCAACAGGCTGGGTCGTGATGGGGGCGTTGGTTCGCTGTTCGCCCTAGCATCCAGGTTGCCCTCGGTGCGCAGGGCAACATGGCTCATGCTAAGTGCGGATGCGCGCTGTTCTCATCGCCCTGCTGCTTCCACACTTCCACACAGGTATGGACCACAGCGACGGCATTGAGGGGCTGTACTTGGAGAAGATGGCGGTAGCTGGCCGGAACCTGCAGGACCGGGCCGAGGACGCTCCCAGCACCAGCGGCAGCGTGGGCGGCGATGGCAGTGCAGGCGTGCGTAAGAAGCGGGGCAAGGGCCACAGCGACGTCGACCTGCTGCTGGGCGGCGTGCCGTACAGGCATTACGTCTCGGCGCAGTGCAACAAGGAGCACAAAGCGGTGCAGGTGAGGCAGGGTTTAGCGGGGGAAGGGGGGGCACAGAGGTTGGTGGNGGCTGTTGCTTTGGACGCAAGCGGGGCAAGTACGGGTGGTTTGAGGTGTGGGTGGGGTGTGTGGAGGCAGCTCTGAACACAAAGTGCCGCGTGAGTGGGCATGCACGTTCTGAAACTCATGTCCGCTCAGCACCCCTGCCAACCCCCGCCAATGCGTGGTTTATAAAGCGGCTCGTGCCCTCTCTGCATGGCCCTGCCGTTACGCACTACGCGACATCAAGCCATGCGCCTTCCTTTGAGCCGGCGTGCGCTTATGCATCCAAGCGCGCTGGCCCACTCTAGGGGCGCACATGCCATGAACTCTCCTACCTCCTCGCCTACCTCACTGCTGCGCGCCTCTTGACTGCTGCAGCACATCTATGCTCGTGTGCTTTCTGTTTTTATACTGCTTACCTGCACGGTGCTGTTGTGTGGAAGGTGTGGATGCTTCAAACGCGTGGTTAAAAAGCGGGTTGTGCCTTGTCCGTGGCCGCTTCGTTACGCACTATGCGACATCACCCGCCCCACTTTGAGCCTTTGCGCAATCACCGCTAGCGCACGGGCCCACTCAGGGGCGCACAGCCCACGCAACGCATGGCAAGCCTTGCAGACGAGAAGTGGCAGGCAACTGCTGCAGCTGCAGCGCACACATTTACGTCATGGCCATCCTGTACCATGACCCCCTGGGCAAGTTCAGCACCACCCTCATCACTTGCACCTTTCCTCCGTCCCAGGTGCGCTCTGAGGCCAACCTGTACCACGACTCCCTGGCCAAGCACACCACCCTCACCATTTGCACTTTCCCTCCTACCCATTCTGTTCCTTGACAGGTACGCTCCGAGGCCACACTGTACCACGACCCCCTGGGCAAGTCCACGAGCACCCTTTCGGCAGACATACAGTCGTCAGGGGGTGCAGGAGGCATGCCCATGGACGCGCTGTGCACTCTGCGTGCTGACCTGCGGAGGAGGGGCATCCTGGGGGAGCAAGGCAAGGCGACGCTTGGGCTGCTGGCCACGCGCATCGCAGGTAGGGTGAAGGGAGGGTGCGGGGTATGTTGCGCTGCTGTGTTGGGCTTGCAGCAGGTGCGAGAGGAGCAATGTGCAATTGCAGGACCTGTGTGCTGAGGTGGTCCTGACAGGCAAGCTTGTTTTCACACTCTCACACTTTCCCACACTTCTTGCCCACGCTGCGCAGAGGGCTGCAGACCGCACCGCGGCCCCATGGCGGTTGGCGGGCGGCTGCAGCAGACGATGACACCGCCCTTCCCCGGCTCCTCGCACTGCAAGCTGTCAGCAGCTGCGGCCTACCTAACGACACTGCCGGGCAGCGGCGTTGCAGATGCCATGCTGCCGGACCGTGAGGGCTGCCTTGGGGGCAACCTAGAGCTGATGGCAGACATGCAGCCTCTGGCAGGCACAAGGTGGGTTGAGGGTCAGGGCAAGAGGGTCAGGGCAAGAGGGTCAGGGCAGGGGTTTGGTGGGCTGGGCAGGGATGCGCAGGAACACGCTGCGTGCATAAGTGGCTCTTTGGCTGGCGCGCTGGCACTGACTTCGTCAGCCTTTGGGTTCCCTATTGCCCCAGCGTTGTTTGGGCCAGGGGCGCTACTGGCAGGGGCATTTGCCAGCAATCTGTCGGTCCAGCAAAATGCAAATAAACTTGCTTGAAGGGCGACATCTCACCTTCCCTTTGATGAACATTTGTGGCACCCATGCAGAGACCCTCTGTCGCTGACGCTGAGCACGAACGCCATCCGCTACCGCGGC
Source organism: Chlamydomonas urium (assembly GCA_039880955.1). Lineage (NCBI taxonomy): Eukaryota > Viridiplantae > Chlorophyta > Chlorophyceae > Chlamydomonadales > Chlamydomonadaceae > Chlamydomonas > Chlamydomonas urium. The sequence goes on along the minus strand of JAWZTI010001042.1, from coordinate 3,388 downwards.
GAGGTGATGACAGGCATCGCGGCGGCCCTGCAGTGCCAGGCGTCGTGCAGCGAGATGTGGGGCGGCCGCGTGCAGGTCGGCAACAAGGGCAAGGCCGCGCTCAGCATCAAGGTAAGAAGAGGTTGTAGGCAGGCGGGGGCAAAGCGGGGCAGGGTTGCACGAAGGTCGGGAGCAGGGAGCAGAGCTGCTGTGAGGTTGGCATTTGGAAGTTAGCATGTAGATTTTGAAAGGATGTGGGGGGCGGACTAGGGGGCGAGTGCCACAGCACAGTTAGGGGAGGGATGGCCACTGCTCGTGTACGGGATCGTACAGCCAGACTTGAGGGGCTGCAGGGTAAGGAGGACACTCAGTGGCAGGTATCCAGCTCTGCGATGCACCTTGACAGCACTTCAGAGCTGACGCACAACAGGTCTTGACTCTGCGCTCAATTTCCGCTCCACGAAATACTCGGGCAAGCAGCCCTCAACATCAGAATTTGCAACGTCCCGGCAGCCTTGTTCATGACTGGACTTTTTGAGGACTGTGTGCTATTATTCCCGCATGTGCAGGTCAAGTCCACGGAGCACTGGTGGGCAGGTGTGGCGGCGATGGTGATGCCACTTGGCACGCTGCTGCTGCAAAGTGTTGGCCTCTTGCGCTGAGTGCCACCTCGGTACGGGCGCAAGTGTGCAGGACTGCGTGCCACATAGGACGGAACCACGGTGCGCCAGCTGCGGAACTTGTTCTTGGCGTCACGGTGTTTATGGATGGCATCACGGTGTGGCAAAGTTAACTGGGCGTGAGCAAGGCCGTATGCTTGCCATGAGAGAGCAGTGAAAACTGCCACAACTTTGATGCGCAGGGCGTACTTGGGCCATATTTTTAATATCGGCGTGTTTCTCCGATGCTAGCAGTATTAGTTATGCCCACTGCCCACACAAGCTGGCCAGTGGTGCCTGTTCCAGCAGGGCATTCATATCAGGGTTGCTCTGGCTCGTTCATGCCTCCATGTCGGTACTGCCCTCTTCTTGATGCTGTGGCTGTGCCATAATCCTGACTTCTGCCTGCATTTTGCCAGACAACAGCCCTGGTCGATCATTTGTTGCTTTTGATGCGCTGTTGCTTCTGTATGATCACTTGGGCACTGATACGAGCGTTGACGTCATGTCAAGCTTGCAACAGACTGCTGCAGCCAGCCGCCTTACACACACAGTGGAAGAAACAACGCTTAAGAATGTCATTGCATGCGAACACGGTGCATGCTGGCCGCAATGTTTCAGCGGCTGCTCTGTCTTGAACGCTGTGCTGAGCGGCACTTGTGCTCTGCCCACGTCTTCATACATGGATCTGCGCGCACCGGAGAAACAAGCACTCTGACCCATGGTGCAACCATGCATTCTCATGACATGTTGGCCTTCAATGGCTGGCCTTGTGAGCGCATACTTGCAGCAGCCCACCTGGATGCTGTAAACTTAATGCTAGCATTAAGTGGCGTAGGTCTCAAAAGGCTAAGGCACGAAGAACTTCACTGGCCATACTGTTGCCTTGCGCAGACACAGCCAGCTGCAAGTCAGCCACGTGGCTGGTAACCTGCAGCATGTGGAGTGATGGCAGGCCAAAGGCTTGCGTCCATGCTCTTCTTCTGCAGCTGCATGTGGGCATTGCAATGTGCTGCTTACGGCATGCACACCTGCTCGAGCAGGCTGCAAACAAAGTCAAGGATGGCCTCTTGGCCTAGGAGTAGCACATGTGCGTCAGTGATGAGCAGAGAAACATCATACGCTGCCACTGGGACTCTCCGCAGCAAGTCCAACGTGTCAGCCCGTTGCATGAGGTAGGCCAAGTATCCCTGCATCACAGGCAACAGGAATGCATGCGCAAGGCTGTGGGCTGCTGGGGTTTAAGCAGCTGTCAGCAGCAAGCAACCAAGTTCAAATCAGATGCATCTTACCTTCATCAGCTGTTGTCCAAGCGGGTCGTGGTGAGGTGCGCTGACAGCAAAGCTGACGCGCACCGCGTTGATGGAAGGTTCAATGCAGCAGCGAACGCCGTCAATCCCCCCTTCGAGCAGCATCGGCTGCAAGAGCAACGGCGGATCATGTTGCGGTGCCTCCACGTCTGGCGCACCGCAGCGCTCAACAAGTGCCGAAGGTTGGCGCCTGATACATAGGGCACGGTCAAGGTAGCGCCGCAACGAATCCATGTTGATGGTCAAAGCGTGCTGGCCCCTGCTTTGCAAAAAGACAGCTGCCACACAACAGCCAGCACCTTCACTTCATCGACAAACAGCACCAGCACACGTGTGTTACAAGCCTGTTGACATTAGCTGTGCAGTAACGGTGCTACCAGAGATGGATGGATGCCTGTGGATGCCATGTTCATAATCAATTGCGAGGAATGTTCACAGATTTTGCATGCTGCAATGAATGCACGCGTATGCCCAAGAATGGTGCCTAGGAATGCTTTCCAAGAAAGTTCAATAATCAAGTCACTTGATTCAAGGTGTGCGCATGCTTGCGCCCTTCACCAGCACCCACAAGGGGAGGGCACAGTCTCGCAACCAGCTCCACGCCGTTACACGTCCAGCCCTGCGGCATGCACCTGGCCCGCCTGTTCCTGTTCCTGAACACTGATGATGTCTTCCTGGCCGCCATCAGCAGCCAAGTCCTTGTCTCCTGTCCCTGTGTGCTGCCCCTCACCCTGACCCCACCAGTCCCCGAGCGGTCTGTTGTAGTCCTGCCTGCTGCCATCGCGCTGCCGTCTTGACTCCTCCCTCAGCCGCTGCACCATCTGCTCCTTGCTGTGCCCACCCACCCCAGCTGCTGCTGCTGCTGCTGCAGCTGCTTCATCTGCCAAATGCAGCAGCTCCCTCTTCAGCACCTGCCTCACTACCGCCCCTGCTTCACCGCCGTTCCCACCCGCTGCCTCCTGTTGCAGCTCCCAGTCTGTTGCCTCCCCCGATTCCTGCTGCAACAGCTGTTGCGCATCTCCCCCTGGCATCGCCACAGGATTGCTGGGGGCCAACGCACTGCCATCACTACCACTTGCCATCCCTGCCTCCAGCAGCGCACTGTGTGCCTCAATCTCTGACAGAAAGTGATCCGCTATCATCTGCTGCTCCGCCAGCTGGCCTTCAAGCAGCTCCTCCTGACTAAGCTTGCGTGAGCTCCCCCAGGTGGGCGCCAGGTAGATGGGGCGCGGCGGTGACGGCGAGGGCGGCAGTGGTGACGGCGAGCGAGATGGCGGTGACGGCGAGGGCGGTGAGCGGGACGGAGGTGACGGCGAGGGTGGTGAGCGGGACGGAGGTGACGGCGAGGGTAGCGGCGACCGTTTGGGTCTTGCAACAGGCTTCTTGGGGCGCTTGTGGGCTACATTGGATTTCTTGTGTGGTGAGCGGCGTGGGGATGGC
>JAWZTI010001041.1:0-17384 GCA_039880955.1 Chlamydomonas urium | reverse complement strand
CAGAGCAAGCAAAGGCAGCAGGGGCTGCACGCACGGTGTCACTCTTTTGGGCCAGCAACCGAGGTGCTTCCAAAGTTTGCTGCACCCTTGCTGCACCCTTGCTGCACCCTTGCAATTTGCCATCAGAGTGCTGCCGCCGCGCTCCCTACACCGTTCAATTGGCCCAATTGCCCTTCACCCCCACCCAGCAGCCAGTTGCCCACACACCTGCGCGTAGGTCTTGCCTGACGCCGCCTTGGCCTGCAGCGCCTTCGCCACCACCTGCTCCTTGCTCAGAGGGCTGGAGGCGTCAAAGGGCTGCGTGCCCATGCGGGCAGCGCCCTGCTGCATGCAGGCGCCCAGGGATGAGCCCAGGGCCGGCAGCAGCTGCTGCTGGGCAGAGGGCGAGGCAGCCCGGGTCATGAGCAGGCGCAGCATGGCGAATTGGATGCGCTGTGGATGGGGTGCGTGGGTTGGAGGACCTTGCGCGAAGGGACCACTGATCAGCGGCGTAAGTACTGCTGGCATTTTGTCGAAAAGGCCATGCCCACACCTTTGAAGACACTCTTTCTCCAAATCAAACTGTGTTTGTGCAGCTGCGCAGCTGAGATTGGAGTGGCCATGAAGGACCCGATGCGCGTTCTGGTGACTCTGGACACCGGTTGCGGCCAGCAGCGCAGCGTTCTGTTGCCGGAGCCGCGTACTGGTGAGATGCATGCACCCTGGCAAGGTTGCTGTGCATGGGGTTCCACCAACTTTCTGCCATGCACCACCATGCACGCAGCAATCAGCACACCACCACACCAGGCGCAATTGCTGCAGCATGTACAACCATCCACAACACAATATGCGCATACACCCAGCACATCACATGCACACTTGCCGCTGCCCGTGCCACCCGTCACCACCTGGGTGACCAGGCAAGCCTCGCGCCTACATGCTGGCCGCCGATGGCAGCACCTTCTTAGAGCTGCAGCGGTACAAGTCCACCTACTCGTCGTGGGTGGTACAAGACACGCTTGTGGCAGGTGGGAGGGCTGGTGGCACCCGTTGCACCCGTCAGCTGTGGGGTAGGAGCACTGGACATGGAACTACTCAGCTATCCAGCTCATGGCATGGGCCCAGCAGTCCATGTTACAGTCTACGTGGGCGCCAGAAATGGCATGAGAGGCCCTCACTTCAACCAAGGGGATGAACACCCGGAGGCCCAAGCTGTCACGATAACTTGGGTTCTATCCCCTTCCAGCTCCATGCTGTACCAGCCCCACCCCCAAAGGTGTTGCCCTTCTAGGATCATGTGGCATGCTGACCCACCCTCTGCTGCTGCTTGTTGCTCTTCCTCCACACCTCCACACCTCCACACCCTCGAAACCCTGCAGACGGCAGCCTGTTCATGGCAACCCCCGTCGACCCTGTGTTCCTGCTGCTGCCTCTGCTGGAGAGGAGCCGCAACAGGGTAAGGATGGGGGTTGGTCTCCAGGGTGGGGCCTCTCCAACGCTGTAGCACGACCTGTCTGTCGAGCAGCAGGAGCAGAGCAGGCGAAAAGCAGGAGAAAATGAACAGCAGGAGAAGCAGCAGGAGAAGCATTCAGAGACCCTCTGCACTGCAGATGTGCAGATATGCGCTGCCGGACTCCGGATAGCCGCCCAGTATTGCCTTGCACTCGTTGCTTCACTCACTAACTCGCAGCCGCCCACTCCTGCCTGACCATGTCCACTTACCTCTCGGCACACATTTGCTCACTCCTTACCTGTAACCCTCTTCCCCGCCTGACCTGCAGCCTTCTGGGACGGAAGACGGCGGTTACTTCTGCTCTCTGGAGCAGGTGCTGGAAGATGCGCAGCACCCACACCTGACGCTGCTGGCGGCAGCAGCCGCACAGCACTGCCCCTGCGTTTGCGACACGAAAGACGCAGGGGACTGCGTTTTCTACCGCCTGAACGATCAATTGGTGTGTGTGTGTGTGTGTGTGTGGATTTACATTTTTTTTTTTTTACATTTCAGCACTGAGCCCGCGAAAACAACGCTCGGCTGCATGGCCTAGCCCTCGCGAAAGGGCGGAAATCTGATGAAAGGGGTGTCGTTTAGGGGCAAAAAGGAAGGGCGTTATGTCTGTTGGGGGCATGGGACACACAGGGGAGCCGGGGACAGGGGATGGAGGGGAGTTCCGCGCAGGCCAACAGATACGCTGTGTGTGTGTGTGATTGAGCTACCTGTCATAGGCACAGGAAAAGAGGGGTGGGGCTGGGAAGAGGGAGCACCTTGTGAGCCTTACTGTTTGCGGGTCATGGGCGCTCTGCTGGTGCTATGGCTACCCGCCTGCCATCCGCCGCCCTGCCCTGCCTCACCCTGCCCTGCCACTCCACTTTCCTGCCACTACACTGCCCTGCTCTACCACCGCCCTTTGCTGCGTTCCCCTGCCCTGACACTGCCCTGCCCTGCCCTTTTGCTTCCTTGCCACTCTGCTGCCCTGCCCTGCCTCACCATATGCCCTGTCCTGCCACTCAACTGTCCTTCCACTGCCCTGCGCTGCCTTCCGCTGTCCTGACACTCTGTTGTCCTGACCCTTACGCGCCCTGCTGCCACTTCCATGCCACGCCTTGCAGGTGCTTGCATGGCTGCAGCTCAAGGCGGCACAGGTCAAAGACGCGGTGCAGGGGCTGCTGGCTGGCATGGAGGAGGCGGCGCAGCTGGCTTACGTCATTAGCTTCCTGGTGAGTCCAGCGGCAGGCAAAGATGAAAAAGCAACGATTGAAATGTAGTGCTTCATTGCCTGTTCACCCTGAAGCACCCTGTTCGCCTGGAATGGCCCTCTTCACTGTGGAAAGCCCTGTACACCCTTCCTAAGTCTGGAGACAACCCTGGGAGATCCTGTTTGACTTGGGAACACTAGAGAACCCTGTGTGACCTTGTCAACCCTAGATGGCCATCGTGGAATGTTTTCTGCAGCTGCCTGCCCACCGCTGGCGTGCTGCCTGCCCTGCATGCTGCAGGGGGAGTACGTGCAGGAAGCGTGGACGACCAGGCTGGCACAGGCCCTAGGTGTGGACGTGGCAGGTGCGTTCACACTCTTGGCAGAGGGTGGGGCTGGGGCGTGAGGACTGCCAGCCAAACATTGCCATAGGCAACCATGCATACATGTGCACGGTTGCGTGGTGCTTTTTGCTGACACGCTGTGCTGCTCAGAGGATGGGGAGGGGAGGGGTGGGCAAGGCGAGCGATGGGGAGGGAGGGCAAGGGAAAGGAGGGGGAGATGCACGAGGAATGGCTGCTGCTGCTGCTGCTGCTGCTGCTGCTGCTGCTGCTGCTGCTGCTGCTGCACTGTTCACATTTGTAGCGATTCTGTCCTTGCTCAGGGGGCTACATCGGCGTAGCCATTCCCTCCCCACGCTTTGCAGCTCCTTCTGCTGTAAGTGCACTAAGCCGACCTGCTGCTCTCCTTGCTGCTGCTGCTGTTGCTCTTGCTGCTGCTGTTGTTTTGCAGGGGTTGCAAGCGCCGGCGCAGCGGTCGGCAGCGCACGGCCTGCACCCGCAGGGACTACACAGGCAACACAGGACAAGCGGCCTAAGGTACGTAGTACGCACCACCCTGCACTGCTGCTGTTGCACACACCGTGACCCCTCCGCAGGCATCACAGGACAAGCGGCTCAAGGTGCGCTGTACGCACCACCCTGCACTGCTGCTGTTGCACACACCCTCATCTCTCCATCATGGTGCACGCCTGTATCCCCTGCGCGCACCCAGCCATGCTGCATGATCAGCTCAGTACTCAACGCTGCCTTTTGCTGCGAACCTAACCTTTTGCACCCTGCAACTCGTGCTATGATTTGGCGATTGCACTGCTGTGATCTCTGTCTTTCCATCGGTTGTGCTGTGTACAGGTCGACCCCAAGGCAGCGGCCCGCAAGAAGGCTGAGGAAACGAGAGCCGCAAACCTGGCCAAGCAGGCGCAGGGCACAAAATCCATCACAAACTTCTTCAGACCCTGCTCTACGCGACGTTCATGAGCCTTTTGACCCTGTTGTTAATGACGTTCTCGTTGTTCCTGTTGTTAATGGCGTTCTCGTTGCTCTACGTGACGTTCATGAGCCTTTTGACACTGTTGTTAATGACGTTCTCGTTGCTCTACGTGACGTTCATGAGCCTTTTGTTTTGACCCTGTTGTTAATGACGTCGGACAACAACAGTGTAATTCTTCTTCAGCGCTTGCCCTCCTATCAGAGAGAAAAGAGGGCACTCAAACGGGCAATGGTAAGGACAAGTAACCTTATCGAGGCAAAAAACGCTGCACCAGCGCACGTTTGATGGATTGGCGCACACACCCACTACCATCCGTACTCATATTGTTCTGCCTGCCTTCAAATTTTCTTGTATTTCTTCTTGAGCTGCGCCAGCATGTCGTCAATTTCCTGCTCCGGTGGTTTCTTGGGCGTCTCTTTGGGCCTGCACAGATAAGCGGTAGGCAGGGGCTTGGAGCGCTTATCCATCCTCACACACTCCCGTTCCAAGTTCGCGTGCCACGAGGTGGGGTGGGTTTCATCCCACAGCCTTGGGCTGAGGCATAGCCAGCCTTCCCTTTTCCAACGGCCAGCGCTCTGGGGCAAACACGCACAGCCTGGCACAGAGCACAGCCATGGTTGCGTCGGGCAAGGCAGGGTACGGATATCCTCCTCCTTGTCCCCTTTTGTTGAATATTCCCCTGAACCACCATGGTCGCGCAATGCTTTCTCCTGCCAAAGGTGACAAACCCTTTGCACCTTTTGGCACTTCACAGGCTGACAATCGCTAGTGATCAGCCCGTCCCTCCCCTGAGACCCACCTGCTGCCATTACCAGCCACGCTGCCTCCAAGCGTCTCTTCAAACTTCTGAAAGGTCGAGTATGCGTCCTCATACTTCTTGTAGAAGTCTGTGTTGGTGTAATCCGTTGCCGCCCCTTTGCCGCCGCTGCTCGACCCGGCCGGCCCTCCACGCTGACCGTTCGCAGCCGCCCCACTATCATTGCTTCCCGCCCCGCTTCTACTCGCCCCGGCGCCGCTGCCGCTGGCGCCCCCGGTCCCTCCGCTGCCACTGCTGCCCCCCGCGGCACTGCCGCTGCTGGTGCTGCTGGCCTTGGCCTTGGCCTCGTCCTCACTGACACCGATCGTCTCCTCCAGAAAGTCCACCAGCTCCTGCGCCCAACACACAACTGTCTGCACCAAGGAAGGAAGAGCCGCACATGGGGACCCGGCTGCCTGCTGCCTGATCGCGCTGTCCCCATCTTCCCCGCCATGCGATCTGAAACCAGGCAAACAAGCTGGCTGTGCTCCTCTGCCCCCGCCATGTACGCATGCTCAAGCCAGGCGAACAAGCTTGTTTGCCTGGCTTTTGCATGCGAACAAGCTGGCTACTGCAGCAGCGCATGCACATGCTGTCTTGCCACCAGGTCAGAGTGCTGAACACCTGGTGCGCTACTGGTTTACTGTCCTTCTCAACTGAGCCCAATTGCCAATGCATCTGCATCCTCCTACAGGTGAAGATTCAAGCACAATAGTGCATTGCATGTTCTCCTTGTCCTCTCACGCTGAGCACTGTGCCCCAACCCCACGCCGTCTCGCAGACGCACCTCTCCGATCGCCTCCAGCTCCTCCCAAAGGCTCTTTGCGCCGCCTCCCGTTTTAGGGGGCCGTGACGAGCTCCACGCCTTGAGCTCCTTGTCCAGATCACGCAGCAGGTCATCCTTTAGCATTCAGGCACAGCGTTGTATGCGAAAGGGGAAAGGCAAGGGCGGGGTATGGATTGCTCAGGAGAGCAGGGCATCATCACAGCAGGGCATCATCAGAGCAGCGCATCATCAGAGCAGCGCATCATCAGAGCAGCGCATCATCAGAGCAGCGCATCATCAGAGCAGCGCATCATCAGAGCAGCGCATCATCAGAGCAGCGCATCATCAGAGCAGCGCATCATTAGAGCAGCGCATCATCAGAGCAGCGCATCATCAGAGCAGCGCATCATCAGAGCAGGGCATCATCAGAGCAGGGCATTGTCAGGAGGTAAATGCGTAGCGAGCTAAACTGATGAGGTAAGAGCAGAGCAAGATCAGGTCAAGGGCACACCTCCGGCAGGCAATTCTACCGGCCAAGGGCAGAGCTGGGGGACAAACGTGCAGTTGCTGTGAAGGTGTGGATGCGTGATCTTATAAACAGGTTGGTAGGTGGGCACAAAGGAGCCCAACTTAGAGCAGCAAGCATGGTAAGCAATTTTAGCGCGTCGTGATTGAGCACAGCAGCGTCCATTCCACACAGCTGAAAGCTGCAATCTGGCTGCCGTGACCTTGCCTCCCAACCTCTGCACCAGCCTCTGCAGCATCAACGCAAGCCCTGCTGCCTCATCCCTCAAATAGATTCCTGCTGCGCTCGCTCACAAAGCTGTAATCGTCCTCGGGCTGAGACGCCTTCCTGCCCGACGAGTAACCGCCGTAACCGCCCGAGGAGGACGACGCTGACGAGCGGCCCGTGCCGGATCTGGACGAGCCAAAGCCGTCGGTAAAGCCCTGTAAGGGGCGGCGGGCAGCATCGCTCAGCAGGGCAACAGGGACAGCGAGCAGGGAATCAGGGGTCACGGCAGCGTTTAAGCCTAAGAGGAGAGCCTGGCGAGTCCCAACAGCAATGTAGCCACAGGTGTAATATGCCGGCTTCTTGCAATTCAGCTGCATTATGATGTTAGTGGGCTACACACCCAGGTAGGTTGGCTTCCTTGCTGCAGAGCCACAAGCCGAGCCGCCCTGCACTTCGGCAGAGCCTGCCAAGCCATTTGGCACACTTTTGATCAGCTGCTGACTTCCTCACACCATGTGCACGTACCATGCGTAACCTGCGGTCGTACTCTGCCCTGCGCTTGTCGTCTGTCAGCGTCTCAAACGCAGCCTTGGCCTCCATGAAGCGGTCTTTTGCGTCAGGCTGTGGGCAATATGCAAGGTAGGCGGCACAAGGTAGGTAAAAGGGTGGACAGGCGACACAGGGTAGGCAGGCGGCACAAGTAAGGTAAAAGGGTAGACAGGCGACACAGGGTAGGCAGGCGGCAAGGGCGTAGCCTTGACCACAACATGTCCGATAAAACGACGCAGTGGCTATAGTGGCATGCTGCACCTTTCTCACCATACCGACAACCCAGCTGATGTCAGCAACTATGCACCTGCTACGCTGCTGCCCATGCACCCTGCCATGAACTATATGCTTGTTGCTCTGTGAATAACCGACAGGAGCGGCTGCATGGTAGCGTGTCACCGCGAGCACCTGCTTACCGCGCTGTTCACGTCTGGGTGCAGCTTGAGCGCCGCCTTGCGGTAGGCAGACTTGATCTCCTTCATCGATGCCGTGTTGGTCACACCCAACACCTCGTAGTAGCTCTCTGCAGGCGAGGATGAGGAGCCATGCAAATGCATGCTACATCATCCATCATGTGCTATCGCTGCAACACTGATGTAGCCATGCCCATGCAGCAACTCACTCTTGGCTGCATGGCAGCTGACGGTCAGCCTTCGATGCTGCTGCCTGCATCGTTGCCGGATGTCAGGTGCTGCTGCTGCATGACCGTGCAGCCTTGCACAGCCATTACTGCCACACTGCCTGCGCACCAACCACAACGAGGCAGACAACACGTTGCGTCGCAGGAGTAGCTCACGCTGATAGTGCGCGCTTGGTTGATGGAGGTGCTACCTGCGCCCCACCTGTGGCCGGGCAGGGAGCTAGTACCCCAGGCCAACATCTGGAAAATACAATCACGACAATCGCTGTCCTGATGCGCGAGCGGTGCCCAGAGAAGCTGGCCTGGTGGCACACATGTGGCACCACACATCCCACACCAGGCTGCCCGGCAATATTCTGCCAATTGAAATCTTTCAGGAAGGTTTAAGCGGGTGCTGCTGCACGGGGTTTCAGCCACGAAATTCTGTAACACTTGCCACCAGCAATGAGGGCAGCCAGAAAAGAGGAAGGGCAACTACAAGTGCCTAGGCCCTGCCAACATGCTGCAGGGCCAAAGGTTGGGTTGGAAACCCTTGAAAACATATTCAGGCTTCTTCACAAGCACAGAATTGACTAGCCTGCACCTGGCAATGGTGGGCGGGACTAACACAACGCAGGCGGGTCAAGGTACGGGTCAGCCACGCCTCTTTTCCAAACTAAAGGAAACAGGAAACACGGGCATGCGCTCCAAGGCGTCGGTGCAGCAAAAGGTTCAATAGTGATGTCTAGGCCGGAAGCATGCGTTATAGCTGCCGGACAAGTTTTTGAGCAAACCAAAGGGGTCCTGCAGCTATCACATAGGATCGGCTAGCTACACAGCTGTAATACAGTTGGATCATCAACAACATCAAAGCAGGGGTCATCAGTGCGCTGCTACGCTCATGGCTGAAATGTGCGCCAGCGCGCGGCTGGCATGGTACAGCAGCCGGAAGCCGTCGACCATGCCGAAATCCATGGACACCACGGCTATGTGCATGGACACGAGCTTTGCCTCCTGGCTGTTGCGGAAGTCGGGGCGCTCCAGGAATGTCTGGAACCCCAGGGTAGAGCGGCGCATCAGCTCCGAAAAACGCGATACCTGTCGCGCCTGATCCATGAGCCGCTGTATCGTCTCAGATTGCTGCTGCTGCTGCTGCTGCTGCTGTTGCTGCTGCTGCAGCTGCGGTTGCCGTGCGGCTACCGCTGCTGAGGGCTGCCCTGCTCTTGAGCCCTGCACCACCACTTCATGCGAAGAGTTCGTCGAGTCGTTTGGAGAAGGCTGGCCGTGCACCAGGTCAGCGTCTCCTGTGCAGAGGAACAGCAAACAGGCAAGAAAAACAAACTTCAGCCAACAAGCAGCGCACCAGGATGAGACAGGTGCGATAACATCACAACCACTGTCACAACACTCATCTACTGCGAGCGTATACCCCGCAGACCCTGTTGCTGCCAGTGCTGCTGCGTCCCTCCTCCATGACCCCACTTGTGCGTACCTGCTGCATGGCTGGAGCCATCCAACGATGCCAGAGACTGGTGCGAGTGGTTAAACCTGCTGCTCAGCTGCTGCGCCTTCGCCGCCGCCTCTGCAAAGCGCCCCTGTGTGTGCACCGCCTCGCGCATGTGGCACATGGCACACAGGCGCTCGGTCAGGATGCGCAGTGCGTCCTTGCTCAGGTCATTGCCCAGTGCTGACTCCGCTGCGTTTGCCGTGTAGCTGAGCAGCTTGGCTGTCGACGCATACAGGCACGGCACTGTGCTGGCCTTGGTTTTCAACAGCCTGCCCAGCACGGTGCATTGCAACGAAGTTTCAGCACAGCAGACCATGCTGAACGGCTTGCAGTGCAGCTGTGCCAGTGCGTTTGCTGTCGCTACTTGCTGCATTCCCATGACCCTGCCACTGCAAGGTACAGCTCCCATTCCCAGCTGCTAAAAACCACCCACGCACCGGCTGTTGCGCTCCTTGGCCGCCCTGAGGATGTACTCGCAGGCCTCCATGAACATGATGGCTGACTGCACGTACTTGCACAGCGCGTCGATGCCCCAGGGTGCCGAAGGGCTGCCACGATGCTTGTCGGCAGCGTACTTGACATCTGTCGCTTTCTTCATGATGCTGGCAATGAAGTCGTCATCCACCCTGTCTGCTGGCCGCCGGGACTGCTTAGGCGCATGCAGGTCAAACGGTGTCACGGTGCTAAGCGACATTGCTGCTGAGCTACATCCTGGCGAGTCCAGACATGACAGCGGCAGCATGGGGCAGTATCCTGCCTGGCAAGCTGCCGCTGGCCGCTGTGGATGCTGTTCTGTCTGCTTCTGTTGTTCAACTGGTCGTGCTGACGCTTCTTCTGCTGGTGAGGCTCGATGCCCTGCCTCCTCCTGCGCTGGAGATGGGAAGACGGTCATGGTTGCCTGGTCGTCTGACGTGCTCGACCCTGGCCCAGGCTGCGCATGCTGTGCCGCCGCATCCCCTTTCGCTGCTGGCCCAGCAGGCTCCTCTGAGCAAGACACCGGCCTGTGACGTGAGGGCAGCTCGCATGCTTCATGTGCAGATACCGCTGGCTGCTGTTGCGTTGATGCTGTGTCCTGTGGCCGTGACGCTGCCTGCTGTGCGCAGGGTGACAGCTCCACAGCCGCCTGCTCGCTCCTAGCTGCCTTCTTGCAGGCGGGCCCTGCTCCCAGCCTTCCTGCTGCTGCTTCAATTGGCCCCTCTCGCAACCGTTTCGCATCTCGCCGCGCTTTGCTGGCTAGGAGTAAAGAGTCAGGAATGGCCTGCACGCAACATTGACAGAGCGTCAGCGGACGGGCTTGCTACCGGTGCCGGTGCTGCGAAGCTTGGTGCTCACACCCCTCGCGATGCCTCACCAGCTCCGCCCAGACGCACGGCAGGGCGCTCGCTTCTTCAATCGCAGCCCGTATGCATGAGACTGCGGGGAGAAGGCGGTGGGAGCAGCGTTGCAGCAACGGCTTGCATGGAGGGAGGTCCTTGCTGCCTCAGCCCCCCACGCGCACCTATGGCATCGGCGCTTGCCGACGGGTCGGGATAGCCATCGAGGAGCTTGCGCCGCTGTTCTGACGCACTGGAGCTGGGCGCCGAGGCTGCGAGGGACATGCAAGGGGGAGATGTGAGCCATGGGGCGCCCATAGATGCTAGCTGTTGTCAAGTGCCGCGTGCAGCCAAGAGACCTTACCGGCAGGGACGGAGCCTGCCTGCTGAGCGTCCTTGGACGGCCCTGCAGCACGCGACAGCGCATGGGCCAACGCGTGGGCTCGCAGGCTGCTGAGAAAGAGGGAGCCCCCCCCTGACCAAGCATGCGTCCGCAAGCGACCCTGCGCTTGCCTGTTGCTGTCGCCGCTTTTGCTTTCCCGTTCCTAATCACAATCTTCAGCACGCGGGTGGACATGCTCTTCGTCGGGCGTTCCTCTGTTGGGCCCGAGCAGTGGCCCCTCAAGCACATGAGCTTGAGCTCTGCTCCCGCCACCGCGCCAGCTTGCTCGTGTCCGTGCCTGCGCGCTGTGTCCAGGCAGGATGTCTCTGTCAGAGTACTGACTTTTTCTAGTGTGGGATGTTTTTGGTGCCTCGTAAACGATCTCATGAAGCGCCTGCACGTCTGATTGGTCGCGCTGCTTGTAATGTCCGACTGCTTGCAAGAGCGTGTGCAGATTGGTGGGCCTCGCCTACAAGGACGTCGACCTCCTGCTTGCGCTTGCTCGCTCCATGCTCCTCCGGTCCTTTTGCAAGTCCCGCGCGTTGAAGCTTGCTGGACGCTGCTGCATCTCTGCTGGCGTCATGGATGCAACTGTTTCGAGTGAGCCCTTGCAGCAGTCCAAGGGTTGTGTGCAATGCTCACTGTGCATTCAGGCACAGGTTTGTGCTGCACTGAATGGCACGACAGCAAAGTGGCAACATTGCACTGCACTCAAGCTCAGGTGAGTAGCAACCATGATTGTGTCACTTATGAAATTCTGTGACGCACCGCTGCTCATGCATGCTTTGTAATGCAATAACCAAAGGGCGGCGCATGAGTGTCATGCCCAAGAAACACTGTCAGGACAAGCAGTATCACCTGAAACAAGGAGCTGATGAACCCTTGGCTGCATGACAAATATCCTAGTTGGCTGGCCCGGGCCCCGTGCCTTGTGCTTGGAGTACCTGCTGCTTCCCTATCTGAAAGCTGCAAGCGTTTCCCTTTGTGCCGCTGCTGTCTGTCCCCCTCCCCCTGGAGATCGGCCAGCCCTCTGTCTGTCTGTCGAAGGCGGACACGGACTGCCGTTGTCGTACTTCTCTCTGTACCTCATGGTCGCTCATTGCTACCCCCACAATCTGCCGCACTCCGTTTTTTCTGTGCTTGACGCTGCTTTGCTCACTCACTTTCATAGTGTTTTCACATTTTATAGCTGTCGCCATCAAACGTCAAGGGACTTCAAAGGGTAGCGGTTCCTTCTCCGCCCTTGTCTGGGCTCCATGACAGCGCACCAGTTTTTGCTCAGTGCAACGCAGAAATGCTGGAACAGTCAAGCCAGCACGGGAAGGGATGGAAGCTTCTGCTGGCGCTCCGAGCGTGCTACGCTCATGCCAATGTAGAGCTCCGCTCATCACCTGCAGTCTCCGTCGCTGAGAGAGAGACGACACTCCAAGATGCCCTTGTAATTTCCCTGACCTACTGGAGGAATTCCAGTGCTGCGGGCCTGGGGGAGACATATCCAAGAAGTGCATCTGCTGAGCTGAGCCATAAATTTATAGTTGTCAGGTGGTCTGTTACATCACCGGTTGTAGGGTTCTTTTGTGCCCTTGGCGCCGCCCAGCACCATGAGATGGCGCAGCTGACAGTTCCAATTTGCTGATACTTGGGCCTAGTGGCCGCAGTGTTGGGGATGAAGGCTGGTGCGAGGTACTAGGTGCCTTGTGGGTCAAGGTAGGCAAGACTTCAGCAGATGCAGTACTACAGGCAGCTGCTGGTTGTGCGCCCCCACTGTCCAGGCGACTGTCAACCAGGTGGTCATTCAGTTTTCTGCCTTGATAAATTCCCTCGTTGCCACACTCCAATGCTATCTGACCTACTTGTTCTCTGCTGCGATGACGGGCAACGGTTTGCATTTGCAAATGAAATCGTTTTGCAAATACGTCTCCATTTGAATCCCCACACTGTGTGAGTGCAGTGGCAGTTGCTGTGCTGCATTTGCAGCGATCGTGCGCGCCTGATGCCGCCAGCTTGAGCTGCATGGCAATGCACAACCCGATGTGACCTGCTAGCACTGAAATTTTTGGCTACACGAACCTCATGGCGGCAGATGATCCCTGCTTCCGGCTGGAGGTGCCGCTGGTGGTGCATGGACACCCGCAGCGCGTTGCAGCGAGCCCGCAGCCGCCCGGCACGCGGCAGGGCATGCTGTTCAGCCTGGGAGGCAGGTCAGCAGGCGTGGCGCCTTGCAACGTTGGAAGCCCTTCACCCCGCGATCCGGCCAGCACAGCGGCGCTGCTGTGGCAGGTCGAGAACAGCAGCGGCTCGAGCGTCTTGGAGCTGGGCTTGCTGCTGGGCGCGGAGCAACAGCAGCAGCCGCATTCGAGCAGCCTGCAGCTGGCGTTTGACGTGCAGCTCTTTCCCAGCGTGGCAGTGCTGCGTAGCAGCGACGATCCGGCCAGCGCGGTGACAGTGGTCGGCCTCCTGGCCTCAGGGGTGCTGTTCCTGCAGCAGCTCAAGCTGCAATCGCCACAGCATGCAGCTTGCTCCCTTGCCTGTGCAGCTCCCACACAGTACCACGACCTGTCCGCACAGCTGTCCAGCCACGGCTCACCTACCGCCCTGACAGCTGCCAGCGGAACCATCCTGGTGGGCTGTTCTGATGGTGTGGTGCTGGGCCTCAGCCATGCAGCCATGCGGGATGGCACTGCTGCTTTCGAGCTGCAGCCCGGCGCTTGGGGCATCAACCGCCTCATCACCGGTGTGTTCTACCGCCCGCAGCAGGCGGCAGTTGCGGCCCTGCTGACCATGCAGCGCCCAGGTGCAGCATCAGCGACATCAGCTGACCAGGATGACCGTACAGTGCTGCTGGCGGTGTATGACAACGGCAGCGTTCGGGGCTTCAACATCCCCCGCCAGCAGCTGCTGTTCAGCGAGGCGCTCGCGCTTCCCCAGGCCCTTCAGGAGCCCAGCGGCGGCGGCGCTAGGCGGCCAACCCTCACCTTCGCCACACTGTGCCACGCCCCTGCATCTGCTGCTGCTGATGCCCGCGGGCACGAACACTACCTGGTCGCATCGTTCGAGTCGAGCAGCGCCACCGCTGCCCGCCACCACTGCCTGTACACCCTAGTGCCGTCGGGCGCGGGCCGGGTAGCAATCCAGGACAGGCAGGAGCTGCTCAGCCTGGGACCGGCAGCCAGCATCCTCTCGGCGGCGGCGGATGCAGAGACGCTGTGGGTGCTAGTTCGGGAGCATGGCTCAACGCACGTCCACGGCCTCTCATACGCGGGCCAGCCCTGCAAGACCAGCCTGCTGCAGGAGCAGCTGAGGGCCCTGGTGGTGGCAGACAATGCACCGGACGACGCAGTGGCGCTGGTAGGTCCACTGCAGGGTGTGTGCTGACGCTTGGTTGGCGATTGGAATGCGCCACGTTCAGCGTGTGTGATCTCCGATTCCTGCAGGGTCAGGGGCACACTTTTTATGGTCGCTGGGTTGAGGTGTTGAGAAAATGCGCGACATTCCTGTCTTCACACGCCCCCAGGGGTCACACACAAGTAGCTGCCGCTGCACACCACCAGTTTCTGGCCCCTTCATGCATCCCCATTTGCAGGAGCTGTGGGAGGACATGCTGTCCAGGCACTCAGGCAGCGGCTTCGGAGCTGAGGAGCAGGTGCTGGGCCACGTGCTGGGTCCCAGTAGCCTGTGCCGCTTCTCCCTGCGGGACACGCTTGCTAACCTAGGAGCGCAACTGACGATGGGCGAGCTGGAGGCGTGTGGCGTGCAGGAGCTGCGCTCCTACGTGGCAGGGGCGGTGCAGACGCTGCAGCGCAGGTGCGACGGCTGGCGGGGGGCGCTTGCAAGGGGAGGGTGGGTTGTGGGTTGTGGGTTGTGGCAATGTCGATCCCGAGAGTGCATGGTGCAAGGAGGCATGCGGTTGTTCCACCAGCGTTGCAGAGATGTCTGCGTAGCTGCAGAATGCCACTGCCACGGGTACCTCTGCTCGTCACGGGGTGCTTCCGCACAGGCTGTTTGTTGGTGTAGGCGGCAAACAGGGGGCCATTCTGCCTGCTGCAGAACCTGAAAGAGTATGTCTGCCTGTCACCCTGGCTGCTAGCTTATCTGCTTCCCCCTCTCCATCCCCCGTGTCTTGACCTCCCTAGGAGCGCCAGCATGACGCACTGCCAGAGCTGGGTGCTGTTTCTGCGCAGCTACCGCGAGGCATGGTCACGCCGCCACGCCGCGCTTAGCCTGTACAACCACCCCGCCTCGCACCAGCTGCTGTGCGTACGCGGGGGGGGACTGCTCATGCTGCTGCGCCCCTGCATCGATGCTGAGGCGCTATGGTACAGCGGCGGCGGCGACGGCGGCAGTGACGCCTCTAGCAGCGCTGCAGGTGCCCGCCAGACGCCTGCTGCCGGCTCTGGTGCCAGTGGCCTGGCGACGCCGCAGCTGCAGCTGCTGCGTAACCCGGAGCTCAGGGCTGTGCACTCAAGCCTCAAGGCGGTTGCTGCCTGCCTCGGCTCCCTCTCCACAGATGCCTTCGTGTCTCTGCTTGCGTCAGGTGTGTGTGTAGAGATGCCATGCTGATGCTTGAGTGTAGTAGCTGACAGCATACCAGAACTTCCTGGCAGCAGTCTGGCATTCGTCCGAGGCACTGATGTGCTGCGGTGCCACCTTGAGCATTCCTGTGTCGCATGCCTGCCGCAACCTGCGGGCGCCTCTCACGCACCTCTGCTGGCTCCCCCCTCTGCGAGCAGGTCTGAGCACAGCCAAGGCCCTGGGCGACGCCTTCACCTCGCTGTGGCTCGACGGGCCCGCCGGGGCGGCAGGGCGGCCTCGCGATGACGTGACCCGCGGCCAGCAGAGCGCCTGGCGTCAGCAGCGCCGTGCCCTGCTGCTGCAGCTGGGTCAGACGCTGGGGACGGTACACGACCCCGTTGGGGCATTGCAGCGGTACTGCGACCACCTGGGGCTGGACCAGGCGGTACGAGGCATGGCTGCCAGGCCGGGGCCGGGGGAGGTGCCGGTGGCTGCGCTGGTGGCGGCTGCGCAGCAGCAGGCGTACGCACGCTGCAGCAGCCTGCGCGACTGCCTGCTGCTGCTGACGGCCATGCGGCGCCTAGCTGCTGCAGGAACCGTCCCCCTTGATGCTGCAGCCCTAGGGCGAGCCGAGGCGGTGCTCGCCCCTAGGCTTGAGCACCAGCTTCAGGGGGCAGCGCTGGCGCTGTGGCTGGCCTCCACGCCTGCCATGGCCACGGGCGATGCGCTGGATGCGCGGGGCTCCGTTGAGCCCACCCTGAGCGCTCTGGAGCACCTAACGCTCGGGGCTGGTGCGGGGGCGGGGGCGCAGGTAGGGTCCTTGACGCTAATGCAACCAGGCAGGGCGCCGCCTCAGCATCTGGGCTTGCACTCGCAGGCGCAGGCGCAGCACGCAGGCGGGGCACGTGCCGATGCCGCTCTTGCTGCGCGGTTGCTGCCGTCTGCGCTGCCGTCCATCGGCGCCACCGGCATCGCCGACGTCGGCGCTGCCGCCGCGCGCCTCGTAGCCTGGTTGCAAGGCTGCGGCAGCTCGCGGTCAGGTGCAGGCAGCGGCGCACAGGCGACCGAGCCCGCCCCCGGCTGGGCTCTGGAGCTGGGCTTTGCACTGCTGCTGCGGCAGGAGGCGTCTGCGCTGCTGCCCCTGTCGCGCCTCGCTGCCGCCAGCCACACGCAGGACGGCAGCGCCGAGCTGCTGCGCGGGCTCAGCCTTGTGCGGCAGCTGCCTCGCGCCGGCTCCGATGCGACCATGGCTGCGGCGGTTGCGGGGCCGGACGCCACCGGCGCTGCAGCAGCAGCGGCAACACAGCGCACCGCCCTGGTAGACGAGGCGGCCGAGTGCTTTTTCCGCGCTGCGTCCAGCTTTGCCTCGGGTGAGAAAACCTCGTGGCATAGCGGAATAACATGCGCCTTAGCCGAGTCCCATGCACCATAGCAGAATATCTTGCAGCGTATTGAAATACCCTGCGGTAAAGAACAGCAGGCAGAAGCTTTGCCCGCCAGGTTTGAGCGCCTCTTTGCCCTGCAACTAGCGTGCCCGCTTGCTTTGACATCCAGTATGTGAGATGTGCACCCGGTGTTGCTCTGTATCAAACTCTGGCATTACATGTGCGTGCTGTGTGCGCAGGCAGCCGCGCTGGCCTGCCCGGCATAGTCCGGGCCCTGCGCCAGATCGTGACGGGCTCCTCTGTCGACGCCTCGGCCGCATTGGGGCCGCCTTCCCAGCGCCTGCAGCTCATCGGAGGCAGCAGCGGCGCCCCCGCCCCCGCCCACAGCAGCGCGCAGCAGGAGGCGCTGCTGCAGTTCTTTGAGGTGGCGATGATGCTGTTTGAGCGCGAATGCGCGCCCGAGGGCGCGCTCACGCTGGCGCGTGCCGCGCTGCAGCAGCTAAGCCTCCTCACGGCCCAGACCCCAGCCGCTGCCCAGCCTGCCTCCTGGCGCCCCCTACAAGGCCGGCTATGGTCCAACGTGTTTGCCTACTGCTGCGAGCTGGGCAGCTATGAGGAGGCGTACGCGGCTGTGGTGGCCAACCCAATGCCTGATCGGGCGCTTGACTGCCTGAGGCGCCTGGTGCACGAGCTGTGCGAGCGCGGCCGACTGCGCGTGCTGTGCTCGCTGCCGTTCGCGGGTGCGCTGACGCTACCCGCCGCGGCACCCTCCGCCGCCGCCGCCTCTGCTGCTGCGGCAAGCGTCGGCGCAACGGGAGCGC
>JAWZTI010001040.1:0-10690 GCA_039880955.1 Chlamydomonas urium | reverse complement strand
CCTCTCCACCCCGCTTGACCCTTAATGCCTACCTTGCAGCCTCTGCCTCCGCCGCCACTCTCCTCTCCTTCTCCCTGTCCTCCCAGGCAGCTGCGGCCCTGGCCTGGCGCCCCTGCAGCTCCGCCACCTTCCCCTCAGCTTCGTCCCTCAGCGCCACCCTCATCGCCTCCCGCGCCGCTTCCTGCAGTTGGCATGCAATATGTGTTATGAGCATGATTTGCTTGTCTGGTATAGCATCCGCCTACGGGGTGTGTGGCAAGAACATTGCCCGTAACCCACCTCCTCCTCCACTTTGCATGCGCTACCCTTGCTGCCCCTCTAGCTGTCCACTTGGCCCCGCCTGCACGCCACATGCTGCCCCCCCCAACTACTC
The DNA here is from genome assembly GCA_039880955.1 of Chlamydomonas urium. Classification (NCBI taxonomy): domain Eukaryota; kingdom Viridiplantae; phylum Chlorophyta; class Chlorophyceae; order Chlamydomonadales; family Chlamydomonadaceae; genus Chlamydomonas; species Chlamydomonas urium. The sequence goes on along the minus strand of JAWZTI010001040.1, from coordinate 10,317 downwards.
TTCCGCTCCTGATGCGCTTTTGGAAGAGTGAGGCACTAAGGCCTGCCGTCTATCACTTCGACTGCCCACATGCTGCAGCTCCAACACTCTCAAAGCATCCCTCACTGCTCTCCCTCCCGCCACTTTCCTGGTGCTGCCTAGCTGCCATCGCTCACCTGCTGCAGCCCCTATGCTCTGACGGGTTGCTACCGCAGCTGTCACATGCTCAGGTGACGCTGCTCATCAATCCCAGTCTGTCACCCTCCCTCCCCTCAAGCTGCCCACCTGCTGCAGCTCCCACATGCGCTGCCGTGACTGGAACTCCAGCGCTGCAAGAGCCTCTTCCTCCTGCAAATGCAGACAGCAAGGTTGTTGCAGGGGCGTGTTCAATACACAGTGGCGTGCACTGCATCACATGAACACACATCCAATTGCCTGGCAAGAAAGCTTTATTTGCTGTTGCATTGCATTTGCACAAAGCGCACAGCCTCTGTTTCACCATGACATCAATGTTTTGCCCATCAGCCTCTTGCAGCTGCGCTGTTGCCCCCCGCTGCCTGCCAGACAACCAGTGAAACTCGTAGCTTCACACACAGCCCCATTTAACCTCCTTGTTTTCTGCCTGATACGCCACGGCCGCCTGCCTGTGCCTCAAACCTGCCTTGAGCTGCACCACATTCTGCTGCCTGCCTAAGCCGCATCACTAACCTCCCCCTTCCATCCACACACAGCCGCACCCCACCTCCTTGTTCTTGGCCTGATACGCCATGGCCGCCTGCTTGTGCCTCACGTCCGCCTTGAGCTGCGCCACCTCCCGCTGCCAGTCCTCACGCATCTGCTGCAGGCTGCGCTGATACGCAGCCTCCACAACCAGGACCTGCAGACAGTGCAAGGCAAAGAGCATCTTTGATATCAGTGTTGAAGCCAGTTTCTTTGCGCCTTGGGGCATAGCACTTCCAGCTTTGTTTGCTGCGTTGGCGCAATGCTTGCCCAACCAGGAGATGTGCAGGTTGATCTGCACTTCATCAGTGGCAATCATATGCACACAAGTGCAGCACCCACCTGCTTGAGTTTCTCCTCCTTGGCCTTGTCATCAAGCCTGGCAAGCTGCGCAGCCATGGAAGCCTCTGCACGCCTGTTCATATGCAAACAAGTGGGCCAAACCAGGCGCCAGGATCAGCCTTGGGTGCTACCTTCTTGTTTGATAAGTTCATACCGGTACAGCGGCGTCACCGTCAACCTTTCAACTCTGCTCTGCTCAGCCCAAACATTGCCCTTCTCCCCCGCTTCCTCCCTCTCCCCTTCGCCCCAGTCTTCCCCCGCCTCTCCCTCCCATTTCCCTCTCGCCTCCCCGCCCTGCCCTTATCCGCTGCCCTTATCCGCTGCACCTGCCCACCTCAGCTGCTCCCTGCGCTCCGCCTGTGCTGCCGCCAGCGCCGCCCGCTCCTTCGCAAGCGCAGCAGCCTGCATCACAAAGCAGACAACACCGACTCAAGCTTCTTGCGCTAAGCATGGAGCCCTCCATTCCACCTTTGTAAGCATGCACCTTCCTATTGGCTTTGCCCCGCTCTGTACCAAACCTCATACCCCGCTTGAATCCACCGCACAGCCAAGCGCAAGCGGGGTCGGCAGGTATGCACCAAGCTCTGCAGCACAAACCTGTATGGCTGTGGCCTTGCCCCTCAGCTCCAGCTCAGCCACCACCTTGCGCCTCCTCGCCAGCGCCGCCTCTGCCTCGATGGCCTTTGCACGCTCCTGGGTGAACAGCTTGACTGCACCAACAGGGAAGTGCCTGTGTTGGTGGGCAGGACAGAGCCGCATGTAAGGCGACACAATATAGGATGACAGGATGGAAGCATCTCCATTCAAAATGCACTTGGTGGGTGTTCAACCCCCACGTCCTCCGCTTTCCATGGAAGCAGTGACTGGGGCGTGCCTTTTTGCTGGCCATAGGCCATCTGATCACTGACCAGAGCAGCTCAGAAGCCAAGCGCACCTGGCCTCAGCGTAAACCTCGCCAGGGGGCAGAGCCTCCACCCCCTCCCCTTTTCCAGGAAGCAGCGACTGAGGCGTGTCCCTGCGCAGCCCATAGGCAGTCTGCAGCAGCTGCTCAACGTCCACAGCGGCAGGAGCTGCCAGGAAGGTGGCCAGCGCCTTGGCGGTTCCCTGCGCAAGGAGCTGGTTTCGGAGCTGGAGGAAGTACGCCGAGACCAGGCAGTACAGGAAGTCGGGGCCGGAGGTGAGGCAGTGGTCCCACACTTTGAGCCAGGCGGTCTTGGGCAAGCAGTCGCTCATGAGGGAGTGCAGCAGCGGCCAGGAGAGGGAGGCGTAACCGCCTGATGGAAAGGTCAGGGCCTCCAGGTGCTGAGTCAGCGCAGGGTCGTGGAGCTTCAGCAGGTCCTGTGTGCAGGAGCAAGGAGAGAGGAAGGAAGGAATGATGTGGAGCTACCAACCATAACTGCCCCATTTGGACCAGAAGGCACGGGGATTATGACAGTGCTGCCAACTGGTGCTGGGCAGGACCTTACAGTTCTGCAGTTGAGGCGCTGTTTTGTGGGGCAAGCACAACTACAAAGTGGCGGGGGAACCGCCCTGTGCTGAGATCAGGGCCGATGCCGGGTGTGAGTACTGCATCCTGAATAACAACAGCTGCAGGGCTGCTCACCGTCAGGCGGACCAGCACGCCAACCGGAGGGTGTGGGAAGCGGTCGAACCAGCCCTTGGCCCAGTTGCACAGCAGCGTGGCGGTCATCTCAAAGCAGGCCTCGGGAGGAAGCTGGGAGGAAGCTGGGGAGGAGGCGAACAGTTTGACCAAGGGGAACACCAGCTGGGCCACAAATGCCGCCTCACCTGCACGGGCAACAAGTGGGAGCGGCAGGTCAGATCCCACCCTTTCCCTTTCAATTCCCTCCTACGCCACACTTGGCCAACACTTGTAATCTGCTCTATGTCCATCTGATCAGGGCAGGCGCAGGCAGTGTTTTTCGTGCGCCATGGTGTGTGCAGCCTTCACAGCAACGGCCCCTCACCTCAGCTGGCCTACCCTGGATATTGGGCGCTACCCGCGCCCCCGCCTGTCCCTTCCCCACACACCCCTTCACTCACCAAACACTGGGCACCAATGCGCTAGGCATGACACCAGCTGTGCCAGGCGCGTCACCAGCGGCCTCCCCAGGTCCCCCAGCTTGGCCTGTATCTCCTTGGCGCAGGAGTGCAGGCCCTTGTTGACCAGGGCCTGGTAGGCGAGGCCGTTGTGTGGCAGCTGCAGCAGTCGGTCCCTGGGCGAGCAACAGGGCTGGAGGTTATCGTGCAGATGTTGCAAGCAGGTCAACCCCATTTCGGACATTCCAAGTTGGCAGCCGTCTGATGGCAAGCTGACAACGGTGCTCGCCTATACTCTACCCCTTGAGTGCTTGGGCTGTTTGTTTTTCCACATGTGCTTACCAGATGAGGAGGCGGTACTTGGCGGGGTACTCCCCGAACGCCATGAGCATGGCACGCAGCTGTGGCAGCCCCAAGTCCAGCTGCGGCTCCCCCTGCACTTGCAGCTGCTGCTGCCGCCGCTGCTGCTGCTGCTGCTGCTGCTGCTGCTGCTGCGGTTGCTGCTGGCTGCTTGTTGACTCCACACCTGAGTGTGCTGGCAAGGTACTTGGAGATGCACCTTCAGTCCCTGCAGACATCCTACCCGTCTGGCCAGGAGATAATTGCTGCGCTCCCCTGGTGTTCTGCTGTCTTCTGGCCCCTGCTGCAGCATGCCCCACACGCGGCACAGATGCCGCACCGCCCGCTGCACTCGCACCGTCCACTGCCGCTGATGCTGATGCTGATGCTGATGCTGATGCTGATGCCCCCGCTGCATTCCCTGCCCTGGGCGGAGCGGCAGGGTCTGGTGGACCCATACCCACGACAGGGGGCTCTGCTACCACGGCAGGGATGTCCTGTGGCTCTACCCGCTGCAGCTGCTGCGGCTGCTGCCCCAGCACAGCCGCCTGCCTGCGGATGGCTGACAGCTCGTAAAGCAGCACCTGAGCCATGCAGCCGAAAAAGGAAGCGCGGCGATCAAGGCAAGCAGCAAAGTGCACAGGCAGTTTTGCCGGCTGAGGAACTTTGAATGCTCTGATTGCCGCGTGACATTGAGCGATGATGCCTTGTGGGTTAATTTTGGACACAGGCTGTCTTTTGACAAGACTATTGATCCCAACCCACACCTGCCAACAACCTCCCTTGCATGCTGTGCACCTGGGCACCTGCAAGCAGAGCCGCTTCGTTGCCCCTTGCATGTGCACACCTGCCCCACCTGTCTGCTGTCAGCCCCCTCCCACCTTGCCGTCGGTGAGCAGCGCCAGCCTGTTGCCCCGCATGTCCAGGCTCATGCTGCAGCCCGACAGCTGCATAGGCTGGATGCGGGGTACGTCACAGACAATGCTGCACTCATGCACATCAATGAAGCGCACCTGGCAGGCAACAGGGCGAACGCGACAACAGCAGTGTTGTGTGAAGTGGCAAGTGTGAAGGCGAGAATCTGGGCGATTGCCAGGAGCAGAATTGTGGTACGGAAGGCGTGCATTTGCAGATGGCGTTCATGGCCTAGGCAGTACGGTAGCTGCGCCCAGCCCCCACAAGCAATGAGTACCCACCACGCCGTCCACACACAGCACCGCAGCTGTCCTGGACTCTGGAAGGAACGCCGCCTGCGTCGCCCCCTGCACATGCAGGGGATACATCGGCAGCCGAACGCCATGCAGCAGCGTGCCCGTCTGTGCGTTGAACACCAGCAGCAGCGGCAGCTGCGGGCCGACGGCCACCGCCAGCAGGCCGTCGGGGGTCAGGCAGAAGCTGCCGGGAAGCTGCTGCACCGAGGAAGCTGCTCCAAAGCTGAAGGAGCGGAGGGGCGTGAAGGACTGCAGGCTCCAGGCGTGCATGCTGCCGCCCTGTGTCAGGGTTATCACACAGCCAAGGGTTTGCGTCCGCCCTCATGTAATGCAACGCTCGACTTGCTAGTGTGGGGTCACGCGGAATTTGTGAATGCACTTGGGCAACACTCGCGCAGCATAAGTGTCTGTGATCAGTGGTTTACATTTACTCATCTCAAATGGCCCACCTGGAAGCTGGCCAGCATCGCCATGCCGTCTGCCATGTACGCCGCATGCAACGCCGGGTGCGGCCCGCTGCCAAGCGATCGCAGCCGCTGCAGCTTCTGCAGTCAGGTGGCAGACAGGGGAGACTACAAGGTGGACATTACACAAAAGGTTGGTACAATGTGACCGCAGCAGAATCCTGAACATCTATGCTTGTTGCGGCAGGTGACGGGTGTTGTGCTGGTTGAAACCCATTGAAAACTGTGCCCTTGCCAACGCGGCTGCTGACCTGGGTGTCCCATATTATGATGCCATCTGATGCCACCGACAGCAGCTCAGGGGCATTCGTACGTGCAGCCAAGTGCGTTGGAGGGCTGGTCATAAGGGCATTCGCACATGAGATACATATCAGCAGCTCGAAGCCCATGAGCAGAGCAGAGAGTAACAGTGTTGAGCCCTGTGCGAACACGGCTGCAGGTCGCACTGGAATTTGCCAACGGCTGCCAGTCTGTATCACAGTGAGCGCTCTGAATGTGTGACCTACCAGCGGTGCTCCCGCAGCACGCCCGCCAGCTGTGACTTGCCAACATCATACGCCCGGATGGAACCGTCCTGTCAAAAAGAGCAGCAGGCGTTGATTAGCCCTGCACTTGCCAGGCCTGGGACTTCCCTGTATGCTGCAGCACTGCAACAACATGGCCTGCCTCTTAGAGCGGACTTAACACCAGCTGCCTTGAACGTTTGAAGGCTTACCGTGAAGGCAACAAACAGCTGGTGAATTGGGCGTGTGCTGAACGCTGCACAGGTGGCTGCTGGGCCTGCCTTGTCAATGCGTACGTGCCTGCAAGTCACCCTCACACTTGCAAGTCAGCAACACAGGCACCCTGCATGCTGGCCTGCCTTGCATGCCGTGCTTACCGATTCTGCTTCAGGTGGAAGACATAGACATCCCCGCGTGTTGTCACCGCAGCTGCATGGTCCCCTCTGGCGTCCAGAGCCACGGCGCTGAAGGCCAGGCTGCGCACGCTGGCTGACACATGGCTCGAGGGAGTCTGCAACACCGTCACGAGGCCATGCACGCCAGGCTTGGCCGGGGGGTCCGGCCACAGGCGGCCATTGGCCTCGGTCAACGTGACGGAATGCACCAGCTGCAGCATGGCATGGCTGTGATTGCGCAGAGACAATGCGCAATTCTGTTGGTCAACGCGCTGACTGGTGTGGGCCAGGTGTTGCGCTTTGAAGAATTTCTCCTGAGCCGCTCAGCATAGCGGTGCTTTTCCCTCACAACCGATGAGCCACGCGCAGTGCGCCTTGTATGTCTTTCTTCTTCTAGCGGGGCACGCACGCTGCTGCGCACTCGAAGTCTAATTTAAGCTGCAAAGCAATTGAACAGGGCCTTTCTAGCAAGCATTCGCTTGCTTATGACAGAACTGGCAGATGCAGCATGTGCTCACTGGATCTTGGATCAAAGTGAATCACCTTCCTGATCCAACTGATCAGTGATCAGCCTGCTTGGCTAACAAAGTGGCCAATGTCATTGACATTGGAAAGTTTGACATACAGTGCGACATGCACCAGCATCAAAGCGCTCAACTCAGCGAACCAACACCAGGAAGACCCCGCAGGCTGGAGGAGCATGGCTACCCCCTTTGGGCCCCCTTACTTGTAAACACGAGCAACTGTGAGGGCACAAGTAGGCAAGTGCAGCGTAACCAAGGAGCAACCACTCACACCCCAGCATCCCCCCCCTTTCTAGAAAGCAGATTGCTTCAGTGCAAGCAGTACTGTGCTACACTGAGGAGCCAGGGTGCGCTTACGCGCTGCTGCAGGCCATGTGGCACCGGTCGTACTCCAGCAGCGAGCTGTAGGTGAGGTCCGCGACACCAACGAAGAAGGTCTCAGCGTCTGGGGAGAAGGAGATGCCGGATATCTCGCCGAAGAGGTCCACCTCCTGCACCTGTGGTGTCAGGTGTGGAGAGGCGAGGTGTGGTAAAACGGGGGGCTCAGCCTGACCCACTGGGAAAGATGCCTAACTTCTTGCCGCTGTAGACATCGTGCGCTGCTGCTGTCAGGTGTGACCCAAGTGCGGGACGTATCATGGGGTCCAACCGCACCCCTACCCACGGCACCACCCACCTTGGCCCCTGCACATCCGCCAGCATCCCTCAAGCTCCCACCCCGCCATGAACCCATGCCTGCCCCTGCCCCCCTGGACCCCCTTCCTTCTTCCCCTGGAAGTCCCCCACCCACGCACCCGCTTGAACCCGGCGCTGATGTCGTAGATGTGCACGAAGTCTGCGGGTTCCGACATGGCCAGGAAGCGGCCGTCGGACGAGAAGCGCAGCGATCTGATTGCACCCATGTGGCCAGCGAGGCGCGCCAGCGGGTGCGACAGGTTGCGCATGTCCCACACCGCCGCGGTGGTGTCTTGGTTGCCTGGGAGGGCAAAGGAAGGCGAGGGTGAAGCGGGCGGGTGTTCAACTTGCTGTTCAGCGTCATGTGACATGATTCCTATCCGCAGTGGCCAGTGAGGCACGAGAGGCACGTCAACGGGTTCACCAGCGCCCTGCTCTGCTATTCCTTCTGCCATCAGCTTCTGCCATTCCCTTCTGCCGCCCCGCCTGCTCTTCGACGAAGCACTTCCTAAGTTGCCTCAGAGTCCTCAGCTGCATCCATACCTGTCGCCAACAGCATGCCCCCCGGGTGCCACGCAGCCGCAAAGGAGTAGTCCTTGTGGGCTTTCAGCTCCGCCACTGCCCTGCCGCTGCCAGTGCTGAGGTCCGTCAGTTGTGCCACCTCATTGTCGCCCACAACCACCGCCAGGCGTGAGCTGGGGTCCATGGTTGCGTAGTTGACCGCCCAAGGGAACTGCGCCTGGGCCACCTGCTGGAACGTCTCAACACTGCGATAAAGGTGTAGGCAGGCAAGACATGCAAGGAATGTTGGTTGTGAGAGAAGCGTGTGCCTGCGCCACCTGCTGAAACGTCTCAACACTGCGAGGAGGTGGAGCGTGGACGCGCGCAACAGTGATCCATTGTGCATGAGTAGGAAAATGGGCAGAAGAATCAAGTAACTGTTGCGAGGGGAATTTTGTGCATGTGCCACATGCTGGGAACACCTCAACACTGCGACAAGGTAGAGCAGGCAAGACACAAAAGCAAGATGGTCAGTTTGGTCAGGTGGCCAAATGCAAGGGATGTGGGCACGGACAGCTTTCAGTGTGTGCCTTTGGGTGTGGATCATGAAACCTGGACCCTAGTAATTTCCTAGCTAGCGGCCTCGCATCTCAAGGTATACCTGTGTTGGTACAAGCAGGTCCCCACTCACTCAAACAGGCGCAGCATGCAGTCGTTGTTGGACGCCAGCACCGCCCTGCCGCCCGACCTCAGGCCGCACAACTCGATGCCGTTGGTGATGCCGTTCTCGCTGCGCGTCACGCGACCGCTGTAGGCGGTGCTCAGCGTGTCGTCCAGGCGCAGCACGACCAGCTCGCCGTGGAAGCCACCCACGGACAGCAGCCCATCCTTGACACACATGGTGCTGATCTGTGATGTGAAGGGCAGGGGCACAAACGAGGGCAAAGTTGAGACTGCAGCTTGCCGTGAAAGCCACCCACGGACAGCAGACCGTTCTTGACACACGCGGTGCTGATCTGTGATGTGAAGCGCAGGGGTGGGGTGGGTGNGGAGGAGGGAGATAGAGTGCTCAGGGCCAAGGGCAAGGTGGACGATGCAGACCGCCGTGGAAGCCACCCACGGACAGCGACTTGTCTTTGACACACATGCTGCTGATCTGTGATGGTGACGGGGGAGAGATCGCCAGGGGCATCAGACCATCAGAGGTAAAAGGCTACGCCCAACCAAGCACTGGCACCTCCTCTCAACTGCACCCTAGTAGGAATTCCTGCTGACCCTGGGCGAAAGGCTACGCCTGTCTTAAACTAAATTCATCACTAGCCAATGTTGGCAAGCCTGCCGCCCCCAGGCAGACAGCGCGTGTGCCTGCCTCCGCTCAGGTCTAGACTGCTCTCACCTGCACCATGCCAACCCCTGGCAGGCGGCGTGTGTGCCTGCCTCCGCTCAGGTCCAGGACGGGGCTGAGGTGGCGCGTGATGGGGTTCCAGTGGTTGACGCAGTTCTCGTGCACGACAAACACGTCAGCGCGGCTGGTGGCCCAGATCAGATTGCGCAGCTGTGGGGTTGCAGGGGGCGGGGGGCAGGGCATGAGCAATCGAGCGCCCGTGCACACCGCAGAGCAGAGAGCAGGGGTGGTGGTATAAGGGCATGGCACGTGCCCAGATCAGATTGCGCAGATGAGCAGGAAGAGAAGTTGAAGAGGTAGCTGCATACGCTGGCGCTGATGTGCTCACCCCTGCTGCCCAACCTCTTCAGCGCCAGCGTATGCAGCTAAGCAGAAATTGAAGTACTGATGCGGGTGCGAGGTGTCACATTCAACACATTCCAGATGTGCCGGCGCGATCGGTGGCCTACAACAGGTTGGGCAGTTGTGAGACGCGCCCCGAGGAAAGCACTGCCCTGCTTTGTCCCTAGGCCGGCGATTCACACACCTGGAAGTGGTCGATTGGCGACTACACCGCACGCCTGTTGCGCATAAACTTCAAATACGCGCCGTCCCGACGGAAGCACCACCCTGCTTTGTCCCCGGGTCTGCACTTGACACACCTGGAAGTGCACGATCGTCGACTGTACCGCGCGGCTGTTGCGCACAAAGTCGAAAAAGGCGCCACCACGAGCTGGCGCCTTGGGGTGTACTGCCTGCAACAGCGCTGGGCGGTACTCCGCAGCGTCGTCCGGCAGTACGTTGGTGTAGTTGCGGAAGGAGCGCAGGCGCATGGCGCGGTAGCTGTCGCGCGTGAACTGCAGTCGCTCCCACGGGATGCCTGACGGGGGTGTGGGGAGGTGTGGGGCATGTGCGAACTTTCAGCCCATCTCAGACTGTGATTGCGCATGGCGCAGTTGCTGTCATGCATGGAATGCAGGCGCCCCCACACCAGTGAAGTACTTGCGGACAAGTGTGGAAAGGTGTGGAGTTGGGTGGGTCCCCACAACGCGTCCCCACAGCACCATGCCCCAAGCTCCCGTCTAAGACCCTCAGCTCCTGCACCTTGTATGTCCTTGCCGCTGCGCAGCTGGTCAGCAGTGGTGTCATTCGCCTCATCCGATGACTCATCGTCAGTGAAGCTCTCCACCACCTCTTCCTGCTCCTCCTGCCGCTGCCACTTGCCGGCTCGCCCCCTGGC
>JAWZTI010001039.1:0-17406 GCA_039880955.1 Chlamydomonas urium | reverse complement strand
CCCCCGCGGGGTCAACCCTCGGACCCGACCCCGGCCCCGCCCCTGCAGTTGAAGCCGCCAGCGCAGCTGCTACCGCGTTGGTGCTCTCCGAAGCTGCGTCCCCAACGAGGGACGCGGCGTCGGCGCCAGTGCCCCCACCATAGGAGCTGCTGCGAACGTGGCGTAACGGCGACAGGTTAGGGCTGGTGCCACCGCCTGACGCCCGCATGCCCGGCCCCGGCGGCAACGCTGCCGACCCTGCGTGCAGCTGCAGATCGGGGCTGGATGAAGATGGATGTGGCTGCTGCAGCAGCGCCATCCGCGCCGTCTTGATCGCCGCGCCGGGGGACGTGCTAGGCGGCAGGCCGCCGCCGGCGACGCCGCTGCTGCCGGCTGTCACGCTGTGTGACCCTCCAAACTGCTGGTGCCTGGTCGTGTCCCTGCCGCTGTAGCCGCTGCTCCCCGCATCCCGGACCACCCCCGGCACCGATGCCAGCCCCGCGTGGATGTCGGAGTCCATCTGAGACACAGACGCCGACGCCGCCTCGCGGGAGGAGCCCACCAGGCTGTTCTTGCTGACAGGGGGCGAGCAGGACATGGAGGGTGCACGCAGGGTGGTGATGCCGCCCAGCAGCGTGTCCTTGGTGGCCGGGGCGTTGAGCGGCTGCTGCGCCACGCTGCGGACGATGGGGCTGTGCTTGGAGGTGTCGTCGCCAGCGGCGTCCCTACCGCGAGTGGGCAGCGCATGGGGGAATGATGAGTGTGAGTGGTCAGGGACAGAGCCAGGGTCAGGGTGGTCGGGGTCAGGGTGTTCAGGGTGAGGGTGTTCAGGTCCCTGCCACCACGCAGCGCACAATAGGACAGTCAGCGTGAGGGGTAAGGGACAGATGGAGAGCTGGGACAGCGCATGAGGGAGGGAATGGTGAGCGTGAGTGGTCAGAGACAGAGGGCAGCGAGTGGGCAGTGCATGAGGGAATGGTGGGTGCGAGCGGTCAGCAGCGCACGAGGGAATGGAATTGAGTCAGAGGCTGATGGAGAGCTGGGACAGCGGCAATGTTGTCTTACAACAAGCAGTTGCGCCTAAGTCGCTGGGAACAGCATCGGTTGCGGCATGCAGCTGGACGTGAGTGCTTCTCCTCTGCAACCTTCTTTCCAGCAACGGATGTCCGGCTCACCTGCTGCATGCATCCCTCCAGGCCCCTGTGATGATCCCCAATGCCACCTGCTCCTCCCTACTTCCATGGCCCCAGCCCACACCTGGTGTGCGAGGAGCCGGAATGCGCTGCCTCGTGTACCGCCATGAGCGACCGCAGCTTCTGGGAGGGCTGTATTGCCATGCTGGACTCTTCGGTGTGCCACCTGCAGCAGGACGGGTGAAGTGGCACACACACACACGCGCGCTCAGTCGTGCATGCAATCGTACCTTGCCATCCATGCCTCTCCCTCCCTGCTTCCCGCTCGTGCATGCATCTCCCTTCCTGCCGCTCCCTCCCTGCTCCATCGCTTTCCAAGTGCTCACTCCATCACCCCTAACCTCACCCTGCCCATGCCTCGCACCTCTTCCGCTGACCCATCTTCCCATCCCATGGCCCCCATTCCCTCATAACCCTTGCACCATCTCCATCCCTCCTCCCCCTCTCAAACCCTAAACCCTGAAGTCCGCCCCTAAACCCCCAAACCCACGATGCAATGGTGGGCGGCCGCCGGTGTAGGTCCATCGACTGCCGCACGACAAAGGCCCTGCGCTGCTGCGCGTTGTGGAAGCTCGTCACCGACGTCGGCGTGTTCGCCGCCAGGCTGCCCGACGCCACGCTCTGCAGCGTGATCGGCGTGTGCCCACCCCAGCTCCCCGCAGCCCCGCCCGCCTCCCCCGACTTAAGCCGCATCAGGGCGCTGGCAGTGGTGTCTGCGCGCGGGGCGTTGTCCTGGCTGGCCATGTGGCGTAGCTGCCGCTTTGAGCCCTGCGGCTGACGCCGTTCGAGGTCTAGCGAGCCCTTGATGGTGTTGGAGTGCGCGGAGCGCGAGATCAGCCGCCGCATCTGCGCAGACGTGGTCGCGTCGTCGCCGCCCACAGACGCCGACATCTCCCGAAGCCGCCTGCTCGTGTCGTCCTCCTCCTCGCCGTCGCCGTCGTCAAACGCATTCTGCTCGTCCGACGTCATCTCGCTGAATTCGATGATAGGCGCGGGCACCGACGGCCCGACGCCCCGCTGCAGCAGCGGCGACGACGGCGCGTGCCAACCCTGGCCCCCCTGCCTGCCCTGCATGCGGGACGTCAGGGACAGCGCCGGAGCCGAGGCCATCGCATCATACCCAGCGCCAGGCGCAGGCATTGAGCCCACCGGGTCAGCGGCTTGTGCTGCCCCCGCTGCCGCTGCTGCCGCTGCCATGCTGGCCGCTGTGTGTGTGTGGCCGACGCCGCTGGCGTGGCAAGGCAGCTCCGAGCACTCCAGCTGGTCGCCCTGCAGTGTCGACGAAGGCGACCCCACGAACGCAAGCCGCGACATCGGCCGGACCGCGCCCGGCGAGCCCTGTAAGTGTGAGGGCAGGTGTGAGCGTGGCGGCTCGCCTGCCTTGGGGGGCGACAGCTGCACAACGGAGTATGCGGCCCGCCGAGGGCCGCCCGCCGCCAGCTCATCCTCCTCTGATGGTTCAACCCTGATGCTGAACCCCGGATTGGAGTGGATAGCCTTGGCGCTGGCGCTCCCATCCAGCCCTGTCCCGATTCGCCGCGCCGCCCCTTCCATAATGCAGTGTAACCCACTGGGCCCTGCACTGCCCCCGCCTTCCATGCTCCCTGCTGCACCGCCGCCGCGCACCGGCCCCAGCTCCTCCCCCACCTCGATGACAACGCTATGTGACGTGCTGCTGCTGCTCGCAATGGGCTGCACGGCTGCGCCAAACGCGCTCTCCAGCACCTCTGCCATCCCTATCAACGAGTCTATCAGGTCGCCCGAGGCTTCGTCACGGCTGCTGGGGTTGCATGTCACAGGCACTTGCAGCACCTGAAGGGCGACATAAGCATGGGCGCAAAATCAATGCAATAGGAGAGGTGAGGCCGCGAATCAGCAATGTGCAGTGGTCACGACACCTCTACCGGCGTGCGATGTGCCCCCTGACCCCCTCCTCACACCCGCACCTTGCTTTTCTTGTCCTCCATCACCTATGTCTCACCCTCACACTCTTCTGATCCCTGTGCCTTGCTTATCGTGTAGGATCTCCCCTTGATATATACTGTGAAGGCCTTGCCCCATCCATGTCTGCACCACCGTCCACCCCGCCCCTTCCTTTCCTCACCAGCCTGCGCGGCTCCTTGTTCTGTATGCTCGCCATCACCTCGTCCATCGCCTCCGGCTTCAGCGCAAGCAGCGCCGCTAAGATATCCGCCGTGCGCCTGCCCGCGAGCAGCGAGTGCCGTGAGCGGTGGCTATGCCGTGTGGAGCCAGGCTGAGAGTTGCTGTAAGAAAGGTCGCCCCAATAGCTGCATGGGGACACAGCGACGCAGGAGGGAGGGTGCGTTGAGCTTGTGAATGGGTGCAGCAGGAAAGGCCTTGCCAGGCCCAACCCTTGGAGTCATACCCACAGTCATACCCAAGACTCGTGGACCCACACATCAGTCAATCAACAGGAGGCTACCTAGTAGGTAGTACCTACAGTCCACCTTGAAAGCCGTGCGCGGTTAGCAATGCGTTGCTGATTGCACAGCGCAGTATGCTTACCTGATGCTGAGCTCGTTTTGGAACACCGCGCCACCGTCAACCTGCAGCAGCGTCGCCATCATGGGGACAGACCCCAGGATCGCCAGGCTTCGCAGCAGGCTCGCCTACACAAAAAGGGGCAGAAACAAGGGGAGGACGAAGGCCAGGTACAGGGGTCAATCCAGCTGCACGGCAAGGAGGGCGAGGACCTGGTGCAAGGGTCACGACAGCTCCAAGGAGGTGCGCAGAGGCGCTGGATGGAAGTCGATGCTGCGGCAGCAGTGGCCACCAACTGCGAGAGCTGGCGCGCGGTGCAACCCACCCACCCCTGTCGCAGCCCCCTCTCACCTGGTTGACCTGCGCTGCTCCAAGCAGGTTGCGCTCGCCAAACGCCTGCAATGCCAGCTGGCCTAACGCTGCGTCACGGGAGTGGTGCAGCACGCTGGCCGGTGTCGGCAGCACCGTGACCTGGCCGCTGCCCTGCTGCTGCAGCAGCATCAGCTGTTGGTTGTCATACAGTGAGCCCGGCTGGTCGCGGGGGGCGCGAGGCGGGCCGCCGGCCCCCTGCTCCCACTGCAGTAGCAGCGCTGGGTGCAGGTGCCCGTCGTCTTCCTCTTGGTACGCCGCACGGATGCGCAGTATGCCTGCTCAGCAGGCAGTACACAGCAGCGGTTTGGAGATGAGCAATCAAGGGCCGCGCCAAGCCCTCCAGACTTGTGTTTGTGCTACGTGTACTGCATAGACAGAGAGTGGGAGGTTCCCTCTGGAGTCGTTGAGTATCAGCAGCTTGCAAACTGTGCAAGCCCTTGAGCGACAGCGACTGCAGGGCAGGCAGGCTGCGATGTCACCATCAGCGCTTCTCAGCGTGGTGCAGCCCACCATGCACCCACACCAGGGCACAAGTGCCGCCCGCAAGGTCTTGCTGAAGGTTATGCGCTGGCTACACCCTCCACGCTCACCACTGAGCAAGGCGCTGCCCACGTCTTGAACAACGCTGACGCTCCCATGCCGCCACTCGCAGGCCGCCTGCCTCACCGCCTCCCGTGTATGTGGGCAGCTGTCCAAGAGGTAGCGCAGCCGCTGTGCACCCATGCATGCAGATTCTTGCTGCTGCCCGTCGCTGATATCAAAGCTGCCATGCTGTGTGCCTGATGCAGCGTCCCCAGGGATGACCCTCAGGAACACCATGGGTGTTGCTTCCAATGTGGCTGCAGCCCCATGCCCAGCCACTGCCACTGCTGCCTGCACAGCCCTCCTGATATACGCGTCTGACTGTGAGTCGGCCGCTGCGGTGGTGTTGCTACGACTGGATGGCTTGCTGGACAGCGACGGCCCAAGATAGACAAGGCATGGCGCAGCTGCATCTAGCGCTGCGCTGGGCATGGCGGCCAAACGCTTTGTGCCAAGAACAAGCGCCACCACCGCGCTGTTGCCGAGCCAGTCTGAGGAATCACGGGGGGAGCGTGCGTTGCCAGATGCCAGCAGTGCGCCGGCAAACTTGCGCATGCTGCTCGGAGAGCTTGAGGGAGGCACACCTCCACCCTGGTGCGCCGTGCCTGTTGAGACCCATGGCTCTCCCGGCCTCTTTCGCACCGCGTGGGCATTTGCGGAAGCGCCACTGACGCCCCGCTGCTCCTGACATGGGGGCCCAAGGGACACAATAACAAATAAGCGGGGCTCCCAAGACACGGCGACAATCGTGCAGGAGTTCCAAGCGCCTCCATCAGCATCCACGCACCTGTCCAGCGCCCGCGAAAGTTTTGTTTTGCTGAGCTTGCTGTGCCAAGTCGGAGCCGACTTGCGCGGTGTGTCCCAAGCCAAGACAGGAAGAGCTCTGGCCCATTGGCCCAGACCAAAGCGCCCTAGCGCATGGTCACGCGTGCGAACGACGTCACCAGGTCACCCGAAATGCGAAGTGCGTAGTAACAGGGCTGGCAAGTGCGTGCTGTGGGTGCGTCGGTGTCGCGATGCAAGCCATCAAATCGCTGCCATTTCGATGGGCTGCACGATAGTCTCTCGAGGGCCCTTGATTATTGCAGCCCCACACCGAGTTTTTGGCTTAGACAATTTCACGATCACAAATTGATCACCATCATTAGAAAATCCTGCAATGACTGGTCGCCAGCAAGCTCTGTGAAACAGGTAGGATTTATGTAATGCCAAGTCACAGTCCGGTTATTGTCAACGGCATGCAGCTCATGCCAAGCTCCGACTGCAGCACCTCACACACGCAGCGCTGCTGTTCAGGGCCCTTGCACAGAAGCTGCGCAGTGCCGTCGCCCTGGGAGCCCACGCCCTTCCCGCCCCAGATCAGCCCCTGTATGGCTGGCAGCTCCAGCACTTTGTGGAGCACAGGCGCTGTAAGCTGCGAGGGACACAAGGGCCCTGCCCGGGAGTCAAACTCTGACTGAGCTTCGCGCATCAACGCTCCAAGTGCAGGGGCATCGCCTGCAGACAGAGCCTCCAGGGCCCTGGACACAACCTTGTGGTTGACCTGCAGGGCAACGGGCACAAGCACCAGCAAGCGCGTGGTCAATAAGCAGCGCCCACTTCGCAGCACAGCACTCTGGCAACAACATCATATTTGCATTCACTGAGTGGCAGCTCACCCTGCAACTTGGCTGCGCATCTGCCCAAGCCTGGCAACCCTGCGTGCGCCCAAGCCCCCAAAGCAGTTCAGCAGTCACCTCTCCCAGCAGCTGCTGCAGGCGCTCCTGCTTCTCATCCTGTGCGCGTGGGTATGCGCTCTGCAGGTCCCGCAAGATGGTTGTTGTGTCTTTGCTGGCCTTGAGGTCCACCAACACAAGGTGCAGGGCGCCTTTATGTGGCACCCGCGATATGTGAAGTAGGTCCGCGTCAAAGGTCATGACGACAGGCACGCAGCCATACGCACACGCCTGCATGAGGCATAGCAGCAAGCGGTGTTTGTCGGTCATGCTGCTGCTGCGACGCTTCAGGCATGGCAACCCTAAAACGACATGCAGGAGGATTGGGTTTGGCCCTGAGCTGCGTTCATGGACTTGCTTGGGCAGCGCTGCAAGGCATCAGTGCAACAACCTACGCACCTGGTCCATGCGGCCGCATTTTGATGGCGTCGTCACTTCGCCCGCGTATGCAACCTCCATCTCGCCGCGAGTGGTGAGTCTGAGGTCATACACCTGGTTGAATGCACGTGCCACCTTTGACATAGAAGCACAGACGCAATGTTGCTGAGCGTGACAGAGCTGAAGAGAGGCGAACGTTTAGCCAGTGAATCAGTGGCATGTGCTCAGCCGCTGTACAGCGCACACCGCCTGCTCACCATCACACAAATTGCTGCGGAAGAGGACAGGCCCTTACTCATGGGCAGTGTTGTGCGATGGTTGTCGAGCACGAGGCCTGAGATC
Source organism: Chlamydomonas urium (assembly GCA_039880955.1). Classification (NCBI taxonomy): domain Eukaryota; kingdom Viridiplantae; phylum Chlorophyta; class Chlorophyceae; order Chlamydomonadales; family Chlamydomonadaceae; genus Chlamydomonas; species Chlamydomonas urium. The sequence continues at coordinate 10,343 of JAWZTI010001039.1, read as the reverse complement.
TGGTGGGACACCAGCAGCCGATACGCGGTGCCCGCCACATAGCTCCAGAAACCACCGCGCTGTGCCTCTGGCCAGGCAGGGCAAGCATGAGGCGGCAGCGAGCATGACCGCGAAGCCCATGCCAAGGATGCTGGATAGCTGCGACAGCCGTGCAGCTTGTAGTGTGCATCATTGCCCCAGCAGGCCAAGCAAGTCTTTGGCTCAACATAAGGCTGAATCTTGCAACTGTGCTTGGCCATGTCGCACTCAGCTTGTTTCTTTGCAAGCACCCCACAAGTTGGAAAACTGTGTGCAGGTGCTCACATTCCCACTCTACGCACCTACCTGCCAACAACGCCTGCTCCTCCAAGGGGAACTCTTTCGGCCCAAACACCTCGCCCATATGTGAGGTTGCTGTCACGGTGAGCACCTGCGAATGCAGCGCCATCGAGCAACATGCTGTGAACACCGCACAGGCCTTCAACCTGGGTGACGCGGGTGGAGCTCTCAGATAGCTACGCCTTCACCTGCACGTAAAGTGCGGATGGAGGTCACGCGCAGGTGCTCTTTGCCATGCTCGCCGTACCTTGCTGTCCTGCCTGCTGGCGCGAGCGTACAGCCCTTCTTGTGTGCCCACCACGATGGTCTTGCCTGGCAGCAAATCCGGGTTGGAGCTGTCCAGCACAGGCATACACAATGAAGTGAGCATGTTAGCGCAGTGCTACAGCCACCAGCAATCCTGCTGCCGCAACTACCCTACCTGCGGAATCCGCCAGCCCAATCTCAACACAAAGGGCAGGTGCAGGTCAGAGGGGGTCAGCTGCACAAATGGTGCTGTAGTCGCTCAGGCACACCTGGCCAGCCAGCTCTCACCTGAGTGCTCGCCAAACAGGCAAAGACGACCAGTCACAAAGATGTCAATCACGCCATACTCGGGCGCCATGGGGTGCAAGCGGGTGCGACAATAAAAACGCGGAGAAGATGAACACAACACACAACCTGTCCACACAAGTTTTGCTGGGGCCTCATGCATCATGCAGGCAAAACGATCGTGCACGACAGGGGCACGATGCGTGTTGCGATGCAGACGTATAGACGACAGGCAGCGCAACAGGCAGGGACCCTACAACCACAGCCAGGCCAACGGCCCATCTCTTGCAGTGTGCACAGAGCCAGCCTGCATGGACAGGTTGGCCGCAGGCAGGTTTTGGCACGCAACCAAATTGGAGATGACCTGTTGGACTTCATTCAGGCAGGCCGCAAGATGCGCCGTTGGTATGGCCAGGCAGAGCGGCCCAAGGATGGCGGCAGTCCCCCAGAGGAGGTGAGTTATTGATCCTGCATGTACGTGCACATGCACACGCACAGTCATCAGCTCATGCAGGCGCCAGGAGCGGCCGGCTTGTGCAGGCTGCAGCAGTGGCGGCGAGACGCTCAAGAACAGGTCCTGGTGACTATGCTGAGGCTGCTGATGCCTGTGGTGCGACAGGGAAATGAGCCAGAGCCTGAGGAGGAGGACCAGGGCGATGGTGATGCAGTTCTGGTGACAGAGGCAGACAGCCCTATCGGAGAGCAGATCGTGCTGCAACTGATCTTGGCTAGGTGAGGCTAGGTTCAAACCTACAGTCTGCGTGCAGTACATTAGGTATGTAGCTAGGAGGTAAAGCTGGGAAAGGCACAACCTGGTTTAGGCACGCCTTTGAAGTCCGCATCGCCGTTAGACCTGTAGGTTGTTATGTGGAGGGCCGAGCCCGTGCCCTCCTCAGCTTTTTGTGCCACTGCCCTTGCACCTGCAGGGCAAACATTCGAGTGCTAGTGAAGGATGTGGCAGCAGCCAAGAACGCGTACGGCCCCTACGTCAAGCCGCTGTCGTTCGACTTGGGCAACACAGCCGTGCTGAAGCGAGCGCTGCGGGGCGTAGGCTCCGTCGTGGTGGTTGGGAAGCTAGGCGCGCTGCCACAGGCGCTGCCGTCTTCGGGTGTGTCCCACGTTGTGCTACTGTCAACAGTCGGTAAGCAGGGATAGGAGCATGGCGCAGTCTGAAGGGTGCTGCAGTGCAACATAGATGGCAGGCTGCTGCCGTGTTGTATACACTCAAAATCACGCAAACCTTGCGCTGACCTTGGAAGGGTGCCTGTTGGTGGACTGCTGCTGTGCAGGGGCGTCTGGGCAGGGTGGCCTGTTGGGTGGCCTGTTTGGGGGCTCAGCCGACAACGGGGTGCTGGGCGATGTGCAACGGGAGCGTCAGGTGCAAAGCTGCGACGTGCCCTTCAGCATCGTGCGCTCAAACTTCATCCGGCAATCACCCGGCGGCCAGGCCAACATCTCGCTCATTCAGGCTGAGGGCAACGGTGCAATCAAGGGTGCGTGCGGCTTGCACTGACTCTTGGTTCTGCATGGGGACTCATGCTGTTGGTTGTTTGGGCAGCTGCAGTAACTGCCAGCTGAGCAGCACTGTACACAGCACCCAAGTGGGGTGACGTTGTACGATTGCAAGGACACAACTGTACTTGTACTCAACTCTGCTGAACTGAGCCAGAGGAAATGTTGGGTGATGGCTGCGCCATACATGCAGGCGGAGCCATGTCTTGCGAAGACCTGTCGGCGGTGCTGGTGGCTACGCTCAGACGGCCTCCTTCAGCTGGCAGGGTCTTCCAGGTGTGCTGTTCTTGCGGCCACTGCACCCGGTGTACGGCCATGGCTGTGCTGGGTGCCTGCAGTGAGAACCTGTGCTTCCTTGACCTCCCGATTTGTGCTTCTGCCTGCCATCAGGTGGTGAATGCAGGGCCTGGCCAGAGGCCCGAGGAGTGGTCGCCGCTGTTCGCTCAGATAAAGGAGGTGGCGACTGTGTGACTCTACCCTTATATTGCGGACGTCTTTGTGGTCTTGCTTTTCAGTTTCAATTTGCAAAATTGTTGGCAGCAACATTGGCCACGAAAAGTGCCGAAGGTGTTTCGACCCAGTTGACGTCGCGTGGCAGCACAGGCGCGTACTTCTGTCAACTCGGCCTGCAGGCAAGTGCTTCAGTTGCAAGAAGGAGATTTGCAGCGGGCTGTGCTCCATCGGGGATGCCAACGGCTCTCTCTCTCGCTCGTGCAGGGATGGCCTTCAAGTCACTGACGCAGCAGCAGCGCCGCGCGGCCGCGAGTGCCCGTGCCCAGCACCGACAGGGCATGCGAGCTGCGCTGGTGCGGCCAGCGCAGTCCGAGGGTAGACAGGCAGCAGGCCGCAGCAGCAGCGCCTTGCATGCGTCCCCCACCTGGTCATCTTCGCCAGCCAGCACGCAGGAAAAGCAGCATCAGTACACCTGTGCACTGCTGTTTGAGTGAGTGCCTGATGCTGCAATGCATGCATGTTGGGGATCAGTTGGTGATGGCCTCCAGCCAGACTCGGGCCACTGCTTGCAACGCAATTGACGACGCATCCAACATCTCCCATCTGTAACATGCATGGCTACACAGCTGCGATGGTGTGATTGTTGAGACCGAGGAGCTCCACCGCAAGGCGTACAATGGAGCATTCGAGAGCTACCAGTGCACCATCAACGGTCAGCCGTTGGTGTGGTCAGTAGAGTACTATGTGAGTGCAGCCTGAGGGTTCATAGACAACCTGGTCAAGTAGGCGGCAGCAGTCGGCCGCGTGCTACGTTGTGGGGCCAGTCGCCCATCCACCGCAAACCCTGCATCCCACGCATGCTTTGAGCAGGATAAGCTGCAAAACACGGTGGGTGGTGGCAAGCCCAAGATGCGCTACCACTTCAACAACAATGGCTGGCCTGCATCCATCCTGGGCCCTGCCCCCGAGTCAGAGGAGGCACGGACTCGCCTGATCGACGAGCTGCAGGTGCGGTGGTGCAGCTCTAATTGCGCTGGCATCTGTCTTAGAATGCAGGAATCTGCAGCAGAATATTACAAAGATCATGTTTTGATACATGCAAGGATGGGTTGCGCTAAGCCTGGGCAGCTCTATGGGCTATGGCTGTGCTGTAATTGGTGACGCTGTTGTTTTACAGGAACGTGCAGGAATTTCTCCCCCGCATTTGCACCCACCCACCAGACTTCCCCGCCTGCGCTGTGTGCGTGCAGGACAAGAAGACGGAGCACTACAAGCGCATCGTCGACAGCGCCGCAGAGGCCCGCCCCGGTGTGCTGGCTCTGATGGATGAGGGCCTGGACCGCCCTGACATCGCTGTGTGCATCTGCTCGGCAGCTACCAAGGAGGGCTTTGTGAAGGTGGTCAACTCGGTGGTTAAGCCCGAGAGGCTGGCAAGGTGAGCCGCGCTGTGACGTGATAACTTGCTCAGGGACATGAAGCGCTCTGACCCCAACAGCTGGTTGATGATTGCAGCTCACTCGCTCACTTCATGCTGCTGCTGACTTGTCACGTGTCCTGCACAGGTTCGATGTGATTCTGGCAGGCGATGATGTGACCCGCAAGAAGCCTGACCCTCTCATATACAACATGGCCCGCGAAAGGCTGGGCCTGAGTGCAGACCGATGCATCGTTGTGGAAGACTCCATGGTTGGCCTGCGGGCAGCTGTGGCAGCTGGCATGAAGTGCATCATCACCCCAACCACGTCGACGGCCAGCGCCGACTTTATGGGCGAGGGTGCCACTGCAGTGGTGCCTGCGCTGGCCGGCGATGGCTACCGGGTGAGCGGCGTACAGGGTGCCCAGGGGGACTGGAGAACTGGCATGAGAGGCTCAGTGTTTCAGACAGCTGCATTCACCTGCGTGTTAATTACTGCTGCTGCTGCTGCTGCTGCCTTGCAGGTCACCATCAACGACCTGTTCGCCAAGGACTTTTGGACAGGCGAGACCGCCCCTGACATCAGGCTGCCCACTCAGAACTGAGCTTCTGGTGCTTTCAACGGCTTTTCTGTGATGTCCATGTATTTACGAAGCTGGCAACAAACGCAAGTGTGGGATTCTGCATGGTTGGGGAGTGCCCGTGCAACAGAGACTCGGCTGTGTTGCGTTGCAGACAGTGCTCTCATATTGCGGTTGTGGCGAAGGCAGAAGTAGCTCAAACCAGTAGGCTCAGCTCGCAACCAGCTCTTTTGCGGCAGGATGAGCAGGCTGCTGGCCCTCGCTGGCATGCTGCGTGGTTTCACGGGCATGAGCGGCGCGGCGTTCTCTCAAACCAGCCTCACGCTTGAGGTGAGCACAGCACTTCCGAAAGATCCCCGACTCTGCTGTGCACGCAGGCTTGGATGCAAAGGGCGAGCAGCTGCGCATGCAAGGCAGCCATCGCATGTAACTCACTGCCCCACTACCCAGAGCTGAGGCTGTTCAGTTGGGAAGCCAACATCAGTGAACGCAAGTTCCTTGGGTCGAACGCAGCTTGTCAGCTGCTGCATAATCTGCGGCCAACCTGACTCGTGCAGTTGCTTTGCGCTGCACGCACAGGCCACGAGCGCTGGGCGAATTCTGGGTAGCATTATGGGCGTGCACACGTCCAGCAACCAGCGAGCAGCAGACTCCAAAGATGAGCTGTGAGTGCACACAGGAAGGCTGCAACTGGGCTGCATGCAAGCAATGGGCTGAGCGGCAATCGCATAGGCATGGGGTCTGATTGCTCTGCATGGACCCGCACCTTGCTGCTACGCAGCGTGGAAGAACCTCAACGGAAGTACAGGAGCCTGGAGGCGACAGAACTGTGGCACGAGGCATGGTGAGAGAGGTCACCGGAGCTTGCTATGGCAGCACACTGTTAACTGCGCTGCGGCTTGCGTAGCAATGCTCATCGCTGTGTCCATTGGCCCTGGGTGCTGCGTAGGCTGTATGAGGACAGGTTCGGAACAGAGGCAGATCCTGTAATCGTGCCATCAGTGGAAGAGGAGCGCATCATTGGAGTGACAGACCCAGATGATGACAACCTGGTGGTGTGGGGCATCCTGCGGGACGGGGAGGGGCCGCGCCAGTTCATTGAAGGCGGCGAGTTCTACGTGCTGAAGAAGGTGCCATATGTCAAGAAGGTGGGCGACGTGCTGGATGAGATTGCGGCCAGCAAGAGCGGCACGCCCCTGCCTAGGTAGAGGTCAGGGGATGGATGTGGCAGTGGCGATGGCATCGGCGGAGGCAGCAGCAGCAGCAAAGCATTGACACCGCCACAGTGGCTGCAAAGCTGGACACAGTGGGACGGTCAGCCGGGTACTGTCGGCATGCATTCCTCGTGGACGCTGCAATCCCGGGCGTCATACTTGCAGCAACACGTGCCACTGCCCAGTCTGCACATCTATCAAGCGCAGCATCCCAGGCGTGTAGCAGCACATGCCATTGCCGATCTCCCACCACATTCCACCATCCCTCTCCCATCATAACGCATGCCTGACTGACAGCCCAGGCTTCACGCACGCCTGGCCTCACAGGCCCTGGTGTGTACAGGCATGTTATCTTCCTGCTCTTCTAGGTGTTCTGTTGCTTCCTTTCTCTTTTCCATTGAACGCTCACGCATGCATGTACACAGCTCCCAACGCGATTGACATGGTGCATACGCTGTGGCTGCTACTAAGAGGTGCCGAGGGCATGTGCCGCATTCATGCTGTGGAAACATTTCTGTTTTGACACAGTGGTCATACTTTGTTTCTGTTGTGGGTGTCGCTTGACATTTCCTGCGGCGGCCAAGCTTGCAATTCAGCGCGTCTCATGAATCATGAGTCATGATATGTTTTTCAGCTGAGTGTATGACCAGAAGTCAGCACGCCCTTCTGGAGGGTCGCCTCAGCTTACTCAGGGCATGTGATTGCTTCCAAGTAAAGGATGCCACATTTCCCCATACCTGCAGCTGTTGCGAAGGGCACGTTCGTGCACGCTCACAGTGTCTCCACGAGTCGAAGTGCAGACGTTCAAGTGCTGTGATATCGCACCAGCTCTTTCGAAGCTGGTCATGCTATAGCTACCTGCCGCGGCCAGCACGAGCACGAAGCTCGCCAGCATGAGGTTGCGAGCTCTTCTCCTATTGCTGGCATTGTGCCATATAGCGCGGCTGGATGGCACGCGGGGTAGGTGACAGGCGGACTGCACAGGACCTGGCAGCTCTCTTCAACAAGCATTGGACCCCATGCAAGATGCTAAGGTGCCAAGCACATGCCCACGCGCTCATACACCCTGCTGCTGCCTGCCTGCCACCCAACAGCGGCAACCCTTAGCAGCGTCTCCCAGATACGCGACTTCCTGTACCAGGAAATGAAGTTCACGGGAGGCTGGTACAAGCTGCTCAACACGACGTCTGAGATAGGAACGGAAGGTGCGACTCTTTAAGGACCCCGGGGATGGTTTTAATGGCACAGTGGTGGGCAGGAGGGCCTGGCGACGGATTGAGGGTGGCTGGTGGGCAGCGGGAGGCCACAGGTGCACGGTGTGTGCAGCACCTATCTCATAATTGTCCTTTCAGGGCTGTGACAAGAGCTCATCAGGGATTATTGTTGATGGTATCTTTGTTGTCCGCATGGCCCCTGATGTTGAGAGCGAATCAGGCCTTACAACGTGGGCAGGCGCTAGGCAGGCTGATGTATGCCAACCCTCCCAACCCTCATGGCACGGGCACTGCGCCCTGCCTAGCTTCACCCCCATTCCATGCAGCGCTTGTGTGTGTTCGTTGGCAGGTGACGGCGGTGCTGATCTGATGTGCATGCCATCCTGAACGCCCTGCCCTCCTCCGCTCCTCTTGCCGTGTGGGGTCAGCAGGTGACCATGATGCCAGTCCTTCGTGCTTGCTAACCCTGATGCCTGCGCCCTGCCTTGCTTCACCCCGCTTGCATGCAGCGCCTGTGTGGGGTCAGCAGGTGACGATGATGCCGGTCCTTCGTGCTTGCTAACCCTGATGACTGCGCCCTGCCTTGCTCCACCCCCCCTCCATGCAGCGCCCGTATGGGGTCAGCAGGTGACGGCAGTGCTCATGAACGCCTCTCATGTGCAGTGGCCGCTAAATGGTGAGGACATGAGCCCATGCTAGCTAGATTGCGACACATGCTCCATAGCAAGAAGGTCTTTGCTCTTTCCTTTGGAACAGAGAAGAGCGGTTCAGTCTGCAGGCGCCCCACAGCTTGGAGTTGCACAGCATGCGACTCGCTTGACGTGACAGCGGGCTTGAGGGAGGATAAGCACCTCGTCTCTGGGCTGCAAAGGGGTTTGCTGACGGGTTGGAAATTGCAGCTGCAGCAACGCATGCCCACTGCTGGCTGCCCGCCAAGCTGCAGCTCATCCTTAAAGCCCCAATGCTCCCAGGCGTCAACAGGAGGGGCAGTGCTGCATGGTACTGCAGCCCCTGCCACTTGCCTCACCCAGGATCATCCCTGATCACAGGGTACTTGCAGCCCGCTGCCATGCTGGCATTTGCACAAGCAACACCCTCTGCTCTCATTTTCTCGTCAATTGCCACCTGTGCATGCCCTGTCTGGCTCAAACAACTAAGCGCTCCTCCATACAGCGCCTTGGCTGCATCACCTGCCTGCTGCGTCCCCCGCCTCCACACATTCTGCCTTCAGACAAGCGCATCCTGGTGTGTAGCGTGTTGCTGCTGGAGTCAGTGCTGCTGCAGCTGCTGGCAGACCCAATCTCGCGCGGCAACGTCGTGGGGATCGTGGTCGACCCTCAAGGTGCGCTGAAGTGTGGGGATCATGGTGAAGCCCTCGGGTATGATGAAGTGTGTAGCTTGTTGTTGACCCCCAGGGCATGATGAGGTGTGGCATTGTAGTCAAACCCTAGGGCACAATGAAGCGTCGGGATCAAAGTCGAACCCCAGCGTACAATTAAGAGTGGGAACGTGCACGCAGGATGTGCTGAAGCTTGGGATCGTGGTTGACTTCCAGGGTACAGCAGAGCGTGGGATACATGGGAGCAGCGAAGGAAAGCAAACAGGGAGGAGGGCTGGGCTGGGCAGTTGGACATAGAAGAAGGAAAGAGAGCGAGCAAATGAGCAGCTGATTGGAAAGCGAAGTGAGAGGCAGATGTGCAGTTGATTTCATAACACAGTTGGGAGGATGTAAGGGCATGCAGCCTCGCCGCTGACTCTGCAGCCTAGCCCCCATGCCTGGCAACAGCCCCAGTCCCATTCGAGGGAATGCCATTTACCTCCGCCACCCACCCCCACAGGCCAGCTACCTTCCAGCTTCTCCACCTCGAACCCCTTCCCTAGTGCCTGGAACGCCCCTTACGCCAACACCACGTACAATTGGAACCCTTACGGGACCGGTCTCGGGCGCCGACACTTCAAGTTCCCAGTCGTGATGCTGACGGTCAACATGGGGCGCGAGGTGTCGTGGAGGGCTAACTATAACAACCGCCAGGTGTGGAGAGATGTGGAGGGTGTGGGCAGGGGTGTGGGGCGGTCAACATGGGGCACAAGGTGTTGAGAAGGGCCAACGACAACAGCTACCACGTGTGACGGAGTGCATGACGGGTGTGGGTTGCTGCGCTGCGGCTCCATTTCTGCCAGGGTTTTGGAGAGCTTCTGATGCTCGTCTGATGCTGCATGTGCCTAGTTTACAGTATCCCAATCTGCCACCCAAGCTCTGCTACATGTTCCCGCACATGCCCACACCCCACGCTACGCATGCACCTCCCACACTTTCCCTCCACACTTTCCTCCCACACTATCTCCACACCTTTCCCCCCCCACCCCGGCAGGGCTTCAAGGGCGCGCAGTACTGGGGCACCATGACCATGGACATGAGCGCCTCGAGCAACTCGACGTTCTGCCTGGAGATGCGCAACTGCAAGCCGCTGGGAGGGCTGTCGATATGGGCGGCAGTACCGCCCATGGCACCGCTGTACCCCGACCTGCCCCAGTCAGAGGTGAGCACTTCGGGGATGTGCGTTAGGGTGGAAATGGGGTGCGGATGTTGGGTTTGGGGTTTGGGTTTTGGGAGACATGCTCATTGGCAGCGGCTCCTCGACTGTGCTTTGCAGCTCAGCTGCCAGGTGGCTCAGACGCCAACTGACTCTTTCATTTCTTTCGATGTGGTGCTTGTGTAGATGCCCACTGGCAACGGCTCGCTCGTGGCGCCCAGCACCATGCCCATCACGCTGGTCGTCGCTCATGTGGACAGCGACTCACTGTTCCACGACTACACACAAGTGTGTAAGCCTGCTGGGGCTCAGATCCTAGGTTGTAGCTATACTCCCCGGGGAAAAAAACTGATTAATTGTGACTTGCAGCCTTAGCGAATGATCACGGTTGCACACAGGGTTGTGTACCTGTTTGGGCTCAGAGTCTAGTTTCAACTCAACTCAACTGTGACACAAGTGTGAACAAACGCAGCCTTCGCACATAATCACAACTGCGCACGGGTGTGTTTGTACCTGTTTGGGCGGGTGTGTTTGTACCTGTTTGGGCGGGTGTGTTTGTACCTGTTTGGGCG
>JAWZTI010001038.1:0-17407 GCA_039880955.1 Chlamydomonas urium | reverse complement strand
CTGACATGGCAGGTGCCTCCACGCCAGCGCAAGACATGTTTACGCCTGCTCCCAGCTTTGCATGCACGACGTCAAGTGCACAACGTTACTGGCGCAATGGTCTGGGCAGCGTCGCCCCTGAAGCAGCGGAGGTCGGCGCAGCTGCCGGTAAGTGGGGACCTTCAGCTGCGTGTTGCGTGCATGGTCTTGTGCAATTGTGTTGCTTGCTTGCTTGCTTTGTGTTGTTTCTTTGCGATGGCAGCTTCTGACCTTGTGCACGTGATCATGCGCAGGCATTGACATGTGGGGCAGCATGCATGGTGAGCATGGCGTCGACGAGGCGAGCTGCAGCGACGACGACGACCCTTATGGCTTGGAGTTGGACGTTGATTGCAGTAGCAGCGAGGTGCAGGCGCGCCAACAACAGAGACGCCTGGAAGAGCAGGCTGCGTACATCTGCCAGCTGGAGGAGACGAATCTGAAACTGCAAGAACGCGTGTACCTGCTAGAGCAGCGGCTGAGAGATGCACAGCGCACAGGGAACAAGGGGGATGGGTGTACGCTAGAAGGCAGTGCAAGCAGTGGTGACTCGTCAGAGGATGAGGATGCCTGCTCGTCAGGCCAGTCTCAGCAATAGTGAAATGTTGTAGCTCACTGTACCATTATCTCACACGCGCTGCCAACCCTTGCCCCTTTGCCTTGGCGGCCGTTCGCGGCAGTCGAGTCACCGATGGCGCTTACCTGCTGGACAGTTGCTGAGCTTCTGTCTTTCGGCAGCGCCGGTAAGCACCAGCGTAGTCTGCTGTGTGTAGGGCGCGGTGCTTTGTGGTACTTGCATTGCACTTTGCACTTGCCCTGCGCACCGCAATACCCTGCTATGCAGTCTGAGGTCGGAGGTACATGCTTGGCTGAAGCCTTTGACCACTGCGTCCTCCTGCGTGACGGTGAGGTGCTTGGGCTTGAGGGCTGGCCTGCTTGCTGCCTGCATGCCTGCACGCCTGCACGTCGAGTGCTGCTCGCTTGGTGCTTGGTGCTTGGCCCGCTGGATGCCGCCACTGTTTGCTGCCCAGGGTCCTGCCGACGCGACTGTGGACAACATCGCTACTGCACACTGGTTTTTGTACAAGAATGTTAACTGTACCAGCTGGTACATTGATTAATCGCGAGGAGCAATTGAGCTTTTTTGGTCATGTAACACCAATGATTTGGATGTGCATGTTGAAGCTGCCCATGATGGTTGATTGGGAAGAGCCACCATCAACTACTGCTGGCTTACACGCGTCGAGCAGCTGGCCAGTGCCAAGCCGTGGCCAATGCCAGATTTTGTGCTGTTAACAACAGTCATACCATGCTGATTGGTGATGGATGACAGTCCGTTTTGAAAAAGGTAACCAACAAAGGGAGCTGGGCAGGATAGATCACGGCGGCAAAATTGCTGGGCTGAGCTTCAAGCAGATTACACGTGCTTGGTGAAACCTATCTTCACATGAGTAACAGACGCAACCAACCACGACCAACAAGTCCCATTATCCATGAGGCAACCGAAATCACACATGGCTCGTCAGTAGAGATTGTTTTAGGTTGTGCCGCAAAAAGCGCTGCCGAGCGTCTGTGAAGACGAAAGTGCTACATGGCTGTGATGACAGCACAGGTCGAAGAGGCGAATTGCCAAACAGTACAGGTGACAGGCCATGTGACAGTGACAATCCCTGCAGTCCACCCAAAGTCATAGCTCTGATCACGTCAGTCGTGAAACTAATCAAGAATGATGGCCACCAGGAAAACAGACCTCTCTCTCTCTCTCTCTCTCTCTCTCTCTCTCAAGCTTGCCGTTTGTGAAAACATAACGCACCATGCTGCAATCCACACGCATATACCGCTCCAACATGGGAGTCATATGTGGAAGAAAAAACGCCGGATGCAGCAATGGGAAGGGTTCTCAACAGCCTCACACCGCGCACTCACTCAATTCACAGCAATGCCACCCATACCGATGGGCGCCTGGTTTGTGGGCTTCAGAATGAACTCGCTCATAACACTGTTACAGACCTGCGGGGCGCTGTTTGCAGCTCCTGCAGCCAAGGGTGCTGAAGCAGCTCAGCCGCGCCGGGTCGTGCGTTGGGGTCGGTGAACATCGCCAGTGCCAGGAAATCCTTAGCTGCTGGTGACAGTTTCTGTTGTGCGATGAATTCAGGAACCTCTCCAGGGCCTTTCGCCAGCTTGGCCTCCTGAACTGCCTGCATGTCCTTCGCAGTTTCAGCCACGAATGGCTGCAAGCCTGTTAGCGCCTCGAACAGAATCACACCGACGCTGAAGACATCTGCCTTCTCGTCGTACTGCGGCAGCTCTTCCTCCGCCATGCCCATGAACAGCACCTGCGGCAGTGAGGGGAAGGCCAGGGTGAGCAACAGTTGCTGACCAAGACGACAGGGTCTAAATGCCCATCCACCATTCAGCTGTTGATATGCCATCCACAAGTGGTGCGGCCACAGCATTCATGCTGATCTGCTTGCAGTTGACCAAGCCAGCCACTTTCCGCACCTGGTGAAAGATGTCTTCTGTGCGAGGCTTGGACAGCACCTCAGGGGCCATGTAGTGCAGGTCACCGACCCTGCAGTTCAAGCAGTGCTGCTTCCTGTGTGCTGCATCTGTGAAGTCCACAATCTCCAGCGAGGTGTTGCTGCAGAGCAAGTGCTCCGGCTTGAGGTGGCGGTGGATGATACCCAGCGCATGCAGCCCTGCCAGAGCTTCAAGCAGAGGTCGTGCCACCTGGCGAGCGCAGCAGTCCTCCGACAAGTAGCCACCGCTGTTGGCCATTAACTCAATCAAGGTCACTCCTGCGGGCAAAGATCATGTCCATGTTATAGAGTGATACCCATGACGTAGCCTCAACCATAAACCAGCACCAAAACATTGTCAATATCACGGCAACAGAGCACCGCGCCGCATCGCATGCCTGCAGCACGATATGTTCCAACCAGCCATCGTTCGCACCTGAGCTTCGCTCAACAATTGTGCATGCTTGGTGCTCGTCATCAACGGTGCCGACAAAGCGCATCACATTTGGAACCCTTGCAGCCGCCACCATCTGCAGCAGGTCCACCTCGCGCTGGCGCCTCTCACGCAGCGCCGCTGTCATGCGGCTCACATTGTAGGCCTTGATCATCACTGGCTGTGAGCTGGTCTTTGCTACGGCCTCCAGCAGGTCACAGTTGCTGCGCACATGCAAACAAACAAGTAGTGGTTGTGCTTAGAGACTGTCATGCAGTACCTGGCCATTGTTGCGCCAACTGCGCCCTGCGGTCTCCGCTGCATGGATGGGCTCGCGAGCGCGCTGCACAGCGCTCACCTGCCCCGGTAGCGGTGGTGAATGTGACGATACTTGGAGCGGAGCTCTGAGGTATCGCCAGTGGCGTCGCTGCGCGTCGAGGCAGTGGACAGGCGGGGGTCCTCGCCCATGGCGCCACGAAAGGGGGCAGAGTTTGCGGTGGTGACGTTGAACGTGCGTGAGCGTCTGGGGAAGTTCATTGCGCTGGGACCTGGCACATGCTCGTGCGCTTGCCCCAGCGGGCTGAGCAGCACCGACTCCGCCAGGGCGCAGCTGTTGCGCCCTGCTGCTCCCTCATCGAGTGCCTGCCGCCGAACTCTGGCACCAGGGATCCTGAATCGAACACAGGGGCAGGAAACGCTCGACATATGAGCTGCTGGCTCTGCCACGCTGCTAGCGTTTGCAGCCGCAATGTGCACCAGCTGCTGCCCCTACCATATTTCGCTCTGCTCAGCCTCCTCGGTCTCGCTGGTGGTCGACTCGGCGTGGAAGGATAGCGCGCTGCTGGGACGGCGAGAAGGCACGCTGACCTGCTGGCCATAGACCTCTGCTGTCTTGCAGGAGCTCTTCTTGAACAGCCGCGCCAGCAAGTTCATGCCGCCCAAATCCTCTGAATGGTGTGAGGTGGCCGACGCACCGCGGCGCGGCGGCGCAGTTGCGCTGGGCGCCAGCTGACCTGGCTGTTAAGGCGCCGTGGGTGGCTGGGTGGAGGGGCGGTGCAGTCTTGGTGGCTGGGCGCAGCGCTGCCCCTGGCTCTTGGCTGCCAGTGAGCTGCACGCACGCGGCTGCTGCAAGGTGCCGAAGCGCTGAGCGGGAAGGCGCAAGGAGGGGGCGCGCACAATGGCCGCAGGAGGGGGGTCAGCTAGGTAGTCGACCAGGCTGGCGTATATCGTCCCACACCCAGCAGGACGATGGGTTGCGAACGTCAGCAGCAGGTTATCCAAGCGTCGCAGCAGCATGGCGGACGCAGGCGCCTTGTCGCGTGTTTGCGCGCTAAGGCCTTGGGTCGAAGCCTTGTGTCCACTATTGTGCCATGCTCGTTTGCTGCGTTTGCTGTTGCCACCTGGTCTGGCTGGCAGACAGGCGAACCAACAACCCCAGTGCAAGAGCAACGAAACATGCACATTAGTGAACTTGCACACTTGCGGACGATCTGCTCAACACCAACATGCCGGCCATCAGCTTGGCAAGCTGCCATGAAGAAACTCCTAGAAAGCTGCGCAATGTGAGGCCGTTTCTGCTGTTAGCAGGGCAACACTGATGTGCAATACCCAAGCCATGCTCCATTGCTTGCCATAGCAGCAAGCTAAGTTGAATATCACACCACAGAACGTTGTGGTAGGTTCTGCACTTCCAGCGCGGTTCTGTGAGCAGTCTGAGGTCCTGCCAACCGTCCCCGCGGCTTCGTCGCACGTCCAACCAATGGCGAGACGCCAGTTGCTTGCGTGCGCCCTGCAAGCAGCGGCAGCCACGCTGGGCCGTCGTCCCACCAGCAGCATGGGTGAGAGGCTTGCTGCAAACCCAGGCTTGCACATGCTTGTGCATGCACCTGCTGGTGGTCTAGGAAGAATCTCTGCATGTGAAGAGCCCTAACTGTTGAGGCCCTCCTGCCTATGTTGCAGCTGCTGCAACGGCAACCGGCAACCACCAGGCAGCGCTGGCAGGCAGCAGAATACAGCATGCATGGGGAAACGCTTTACCCTGCCACCATGGTGCACAGCAGCGTGCCATGGCATGTTCTGCGGGCCTGGGCCGTGCACCCCCCAAGGTCATCAACATTGAGTACGACCCTGAGGATGTGGAGACCTACATCCAGGTGGCAGACGCCATTGAGGAGGCCTTTCCAACGGTGCTTGTGCGCGGTAACGAGGACAAGGATGGCAGGCCTGGCTCCTTTGAAGTTGACACGGAGGAGGGTGTCATCATCTTCAGCCGCCTCCAAGCTCACCAGCTGCCTGGTGCCGAGGATATCCTGCGCCGCATCGCACAGACCATGGTCGTGCCCAAGCCCGAAGCAGAGCACAAGCCCTTCTGCGCATGAGCTGGGTGGCTCTTTCAGCGCTCATTTCGCAGTCGCTGTGTAAACATACAATGTCAATATGTGTTTTTTAGGCAGGATCGGCATTGCTGACTGCTAACTGACTCATGACTTATACTGTCTCTGATTTCTCGAAAACTCATCCTCGACATGTGCAACTTCCCTTGGTGCTTTTCGTCGCTGCTCATTT
Source organism: Chlamydomonas urium (assembly GCA_039880955.1). Classification (NCBI taxonomy): domain Eukaryota; kingdom Viridiplantae; phylum Chlorophyta; class Chlorophyceae; order Chlamydomonadales; family Chlamydomonadaceae; genus Chlamydomonas; species Chlamydomonas urium. The sequence goes on along the minus strand of JAWZTI010001038.1, from coordinate 11,872 downwards.
GTAGTCCCATTGCCTGCAGTAGGGTTCCTTGTGCGTGGCCCGCTAGTCTTACTCTTGCAAGGCCTCACAAATTACAATATGTCGATGAGTCAAGATTGGGGTGACATAATTAACGCGTTCAGACGGTACAGCAGCTGCACATGGCTATCAAAAGCTTTGACACATGATGTTAAAAAAGACGCAAAATGACTCCCCACCCTTGTTCACACCAAAGTGTTGATGTGCAGTGCAGCATCTATTCCCCAGTTTTACCAGACGGCATGGGCCTGTTCCGCAACATTGGCACGTACTTGGCGGCCGCTGCAGCCTGGTCCGTGGTCATGCCGCAGGTGCTGCATGCGGTGCACCACCACCGCATCGAAAGGTGCGCGAACCTGAAAACGTGCCTGAAATCAACTGGCAAAGCGGCTCGGCAGGGTAGTTGTCATCGACAGCGCGGCAGCAAGTATTTTACGAGCGCCATCAGCCAGCTGCTTCTGGCCTTGGCAGCACGCATGCGATTGCAAGCTCAACAGCAACAACCCCAGTCTTGGCACTGACCTGCATCGCTTTTGCCAAACATGCATGCAGAAACCTGGCCGTGTATGACCATGCTGTCGAGGCGCAGGCACTAGCCAAGGTATGCTGTTCGATTGGGTAGCAGGTTTATTCGCACACGCATTTGGTGATGAACAAGTTCAGCATGGTGTCAACGGCTGTGCACGCAGGCTGCTGGTGATCTCCCGGCACACCACCACTGACATTTTGTGACCAGCGCCAGCAAAGCTTTTGTAACAGCGCCATTTGCAGCCCTCAGCTGTGAAGCTTCTCTGGAGTGTGCACATCATTGGTTTCACAGCTGTCGCGGCAGCAGCCTATAACATGGACCTGTATGTCGGCGCGGCAGAAAGCCTGTATTTCGTTCCTATTGCTGCACATATTTTGTAGCACAGCACAGCCAGCTCTCATGTAAGCTGCGACATGGCACATGTGGGGAGCAGCATTTCATGAATATGGTTACTCTCTTACATCAAACAACAACCGTCAGGACAGCTACACCTCTTTGGGCCTCTGAGGGCAGAGGAAGTTGTAGAAAGCATCTTGCATGAACAAAGGACCACCTGCAGCTGCTGACTCGCCCGGTCGTTTCCATCCAACCCATGTGCCCTTGTGGATGCGGCTGAGCACCTCTGTGCCGGTGTAGTGCGGATCCAGGATCAGGAACGCACAGTCTCCAGTGCTCTCATTGAAGTACACTCCAAGCAGGGTGTATGCTAGCACACCGCCGCCAATCATGATAGGTGTACCTTGGCTTTTGAAGTGAGCCACCAGCTCACGAGCATGTGAAGGAATGTCAGCGCCCCGGTTGATGGTGATGATCTTGCTAGTCACCCCCAAGTAATCATCCAAAATGTAGCTCAGCTCAATGGCGCCGATCCACTGATTCGAGCCGATGAAGCTAGGGTCCTTGTCCCCTAGTTTGACCAGCGTGCTTTGGATCTCACGATGTCCAGGCGATGGCTTTGAGGTGTAGCCCTGCAGGGTGAGGCATGCGCTCAGTACTGACAACAGTGGGGGCCAGGTGCAGCTTGATGCGGCGCCCCACCAGACTCTCAAGTTTTCCCTGCACACAGCAAGCTGGGAGGATGCAGGACAGCGTACCTGCAGCCTGAACCAAGAGCAAATGGTCTGCAGCGAGCGGTAGGCGCAGCCCCATCCGCTGTCATCAAAGCGATCCTGCATGTAGTGGTGGTAGTCATATGACCCCTGCACAAGATGCACGAACTCGCGTGGACCAGGCAGCGCCAGCCCTTGGTGCACGTCTTGCAGCCGTTCAGAGGCACCTGCGCCCGAATCTGTGTTGCCAGTCCCCAGCTGCTGCCAGAGCAGGGCGTTGGTGGCCTTTAGGGCTGGGCGATCGAGTGGCAGGCCTAGGGCTGCATGCAGCTCCTTGCGCAGGGGCGCCAGCGCTGCCTCGTTCATCTCCGGGTCTGCCTTGACCACGGGGTAGCAGAGAACGATGTGGTGGTTGCGGCCGGGAGGCAGGAAGTGCTGTGTCTGGCAGCGCTGCACCTTGCCGGCTGCCTGTACTGCCGCTTGTAACGCGCGCAACTGTGCCAGCAGCGCTGGACGCAGTGCCGCCTGCCCCAGGCTGGACTGTGGCTGTGTGGAGGGCACGTAGGCCAGTGCGTGCAGCTCCAGTGAACACGTGTGCTGCTGCACAGCGGCCCCAGCCGGCTCCACTGGACGATACTCAAGCACAAGTGCAGCAGAGGGAGAGGCTGACGGCTGGCACATGGCCTGAGCTTCGATCGGAGCCTGGCAGCTGCTCTTAAGGTCGGCCAAGGTCCCTGGAGCAGATGCCGAAGCTAGGCAGCTGGTGCCGTCACTGCAGACAGCACGTCAGGCAGCTGGCAAGCTCAGCACGCAAGCATAAGGCGTGATGACGTGCGGCTGTTGGTGCAGTACTGGCGCATTCAGCTTTACCCCTGCCACTGAGCGAGCACGTTGGGACACATACAAGCGCGCTTCCATCTTGACATAGCATTTGGCCCACCTGCCGCTCAGCACAAACACCAGGCCTGATTCCTGAAGTTGCTCTTCAAGCTGCTGAAAGCCACGGCTGATCGCTGCCTGCATAGCATCTGGCTTGCACTCTGCTGGTGCGTGGACGTTCAGCTGTAGTGTTGCACGCACCCTGGCAAGGCACAGGGCAACAAGGAGATAGGATGATGTTAGAAGGTTCAAGACAGCATTTCGTCCCAGTTAGTGCGTTGCAGCTGCCACCTACGCCACCTGCACGCACCTGACCACCGTGAGACTGTCTGCAGCCAGCCACCCTAAGCAAGCACCAGCTTCATCAGGCACCGTTTCTGCTGCTTCGGCGGCTCCCAGATCCAAGGCAATGGGCGGAGAGCTTCGCAGTGTGCAGCGTCGCCAGGCTGGTGATGCATGCTCTCCACAGGCTAGGGCGCACGTGACGGGCTGCGAACTTGAAGAGGGCACTAGCAGCGGCGCTGAGTCCTGCACGAGCTGCTGCGCTGTCGCTTGCGCAGGGGCCCATACGCCAACGTAGGACAGTCCGTGTGGCAGCAGGTGCTCAGCCACTGCATGGATGCACAGGTTGCTCAACAGGCGTTCATGTGTGCTTATCGTCTCTGGACAGAAGGTACAACACCGCTCACCTGCGTGCGGCTTGAATGTGCCATCAGCGTGCTGCGTGAGGCGCAGCAGGTCGATCACCAGCAGCTGTGAGCCATCACTCTGACGCACACCGACGAGCAGACAGGGCGCCTGTTCCCCTTGCAACTTCGTCAGCAAGCTGCTCAGCACCCGCATGATTGAAACAAGCTTAAAGCTACCGCATCATTCGCCAACAGCACCGAGGTGGCTCCACACTAGGAAGCTCATTTCAAAGGAGAGATATGGTCAGCTTTGCCTGGTCCACAACAGCTGATGTTAAACATATAGCGTATGTCATGTATGTGAGCAAACACTGGACATGGCATTTGCATTTCACATGGCCCACAAGGCGTGCTGGTCCTGCTCACTGTCCAGAACAAAAGGCAAGTCAACCAGCCGCACGGTCACCTCGCCATTGCGTGGGTCTTCGCCCGCCACCTCGGCTACAAGCTGCTGCTGCAGCGCCTGCAGCTGCTCCTCGCTTTGGTAGGGCCGGCTGCGCTTGGACAGCTTGTTCATGAGGCTGTGAATGCGAGCCTGCTGCTGAGGGGCTACCAGCTCCATCACCTCGGCGCAGCAGCACACGCTGTGGTAGGCCCGGCCGGTTGGGAAGGCAAAGAAAGGCTGGATGCTGCCGCCGGTCGGCAGGCCACAGGGTGCAGGGCCCGTCCCCAGCGCCCTGCCGCAACGTGCGCACGGTTGGTCCGCACTGAGCGCGGCCGTACGCGCCGACAGCAGCTTGAGGTCCCGGCGGACGGCGTCGGCAATGAGCGTCGCCTCCGCCATCTCCCTGCGCAGCTCCTCGATGTTGCGGTTGTAGCGCTCGAGGCTGTCGCAGATGGCGTCCTTGAAGTTGTCGATCGTCACAAAGTCGGGGAAGAACGGCAGGATGTCCTCCAGCTTCAGGAGGCCGTCCGCCTCACGCAGGAACTCCACCGCCTGCTTGATGTTGGCAGCCTGCTGTTCCGCGGGGGGCAGTGCAGCGCGGCCGCCTGCTGTGGCAGCGGCGGTGGCGGTGGTCGCGCCGCGCTGCACGACGTGTTTCGCCACTGCAAGCCACAGGCGCCTGCGCATGGCCTCGTCGTCCTCCTGGGGCATGCCTGCCACCGCCTTGGCCAGCTCCAGGTCCAGCCCCAGGGCGAGCTGCACCGCGTCCTCATACATCTGCAGCGCGCATAGCAGCTGCACGCATGCACGCCGCTTTCCGCGCTCCGTCGCAAGGCGTAGCGCCAGGCGAGTGTCGTACAGCGGGCGGCCCGACAGGTCCTTGGCTCGCGACAGATACGCCAGCAGCGCAGCCTCGCCCTCGTCCAGCGAGTGCAGCGCAACTGCCAGGTTGTGTACTGCCGCATCCATACAGCCCAGCTGCTCAATCGCAAACTCGATGTACCGCAGGATGTGGCGGCGTCCTGTCGCGAGCGAGCCCATCTCCCCGAATCTCAGCATGGCCGGGATAAGGCGGGCTGGGTCAAGTGGCGGCTTGGCAGTAATGAAGAAGTCGACCGCCTCCTCGGTGATGGCGGCCACCAGGCCAGGCGCAAAGCGGTACACCAGCTCCGTACTGCAGCTGGGCTTGCGCAGTACTGCCAGAGCCTTTGAGGCACTGGCAGGGTGCTGGGTGAGGTACTCCAGTACGGCCTCATGGTCGCCCCTGGCCGCGACGAAGGCAACTAGGTCTTCCAGGCGGCCATAGCCAGCCAGCAGCGCGGCGGTGGTACCGGGGTCCAGCGCCTCCAGGGAGGGGGCGGTGGTGAGGAGGCGGCGCAGGCGCTCCTCGCGGGCGCGGTAGCGGGCGCTCTGGCGGCCCCCACACACCAGCAATTCGCGGTTTATCTGATGTGGGGGCGGGGAGCAGCGCAAGGACCAGGGTTGGACATTGAAAGGCACAATCGTCCTCACTGGCAAGAGTACCTGGCGTGAAGCAGGCTACTGGGTACGAGAAAGCAACAAAGAGCCACGCACCCATCACACCTGTACGAGCAGACATGCCAACATGGCACCCTGCACACAGCACGCTCTGGCCACTGGATCAGCCTTGGCACAGTTGTGTCCTTGGCACCGGGTGGCCCAAGCACCCACCTGATCCAGGTACAGCTCTGTCAGCCAGGCTGCCACCATGGTCGCCTGCGCCCGGTCAGACCGCCCCAGCACCGACAGCTTGGTGGACAGGAACAGAGGCAGCGGCTCATCTGGTGCGTCATCACCTGCTGACCCTGACTCGCCCATGACGGAGCCCGCGCCGCCTGAGCCATTGCTGATGGGCAAACCTGATGGTGCATATGCGCTGCCGTACGCCGTATAGCCCCCTGGCACGCCCGTGTCCTGCTGCTGCAGCAGCTGCTGCTGCGCTTCAACCAGGCGCAGCGCAATGTCCTCAAACGGCGGCCGGCCGCCGATGACCTTTGCAAAGTGTACTGCGGCGGTGCACAGGTCTCCCTTGGCGAGCGCGGCCTCCGCCTTGGCGCAATGCACCTCGTCGCGCTGGGCTGCGCTGGAGCAGTGCTGGAGCGCCAGCTCCCACTGCTGCTGCTGCAGGTACACGCGCCACATGTCCCGTGCCTCCTGCAGTACCGCCACCTCGTACAGGCTCTCGTCTGAGTACACGTACATCGTACCGCTCACGTCGTCCTTGACGAGGCCGTTGATGGAGCGGCTGGAGTCGCCGCCCACGTTGCGGGTGATGGGGCTGCGGAAGCCGACCTCCGCTACCACGCGGCCACTCACACGATTCACGGCGTAGATCTGGTCGCCGCTGAGCACGATGAAGTGGTAGGCGGTCATGACGAGCGAGAGGGGCTCCTCGTCCGCGCCGTCGGTGTTGGACATGTGCGGCGACGGTGGCGCGGCGGCGCCGCTTTGCGTCTGGGGTGCAGGGCTTGGGGCACGACCAGACGGCGGCGTGCCTGGAACCGCCCTGCTCGCTGCCCCACCCATGGCTGACGGACCTGAGCTCATGCCTGGCGAGCTGACGCTGCTTGCGTCTGGACATGCTGCGCCTGGCAAGGGCAGGCTGCAGGTGCTCTTCAGGCACGACGTGGCGCCACTCCCTGGAGCAAGCCCCGCAGCGTCTAACTCGCCGTGGTAGACGATGCCCCCGACTAGCCATGCGAACCTGCTGGGCCAGCCCTCCCTAAGGCTGGCAGCCCCAGGGCCATAGCCCGCCGCCGCCCGCTCCACGCTGCTGGGGTAGTACAGGTGGAGCTTGCTGTTGGCGGCAGAGGCGGGCGAGGGGCTGACCGCCTCGAGTGACGGCGATGGTCGGGCGTGGGCGTAGGGCGCAAACACAGCCTCCAGTGTCGCGCCGCCTGCAAAGGCGTACAGGTGTGCCGGTGTGGTCACCAGCACCAGCAGCCCACCTGCACCGCTGGAGGCGGAGGTGGAGGTGGAGGCAGCAGCGGCGCCAGCCGTGCCAGAACCTGAGGCTGCAGCAGGGGCGGGGCCAGGGACGGAGCTGCAGTGGATGAACTCCTGCCGCACGCTGCAGATGCTGGGTTTGAAAGCACCCACTGCCGTACCAGGCCCCTGAGCATGGCTGTGGCTGCTGTCCGGCAGCTGCAGCAGCAGCTTGGCGGCTGGCTCCTTCTTCGCCGCGATCGCCCTCTCGTCCAACACCACCTCCAGCAGCCTACCACCCTCGGTACCCAGCACGATGGGCCCGGTGCAGGTGTCGCTGGGTCCAGCTATGGCGTCATCCCGTGCACCCCCGCCTGAGCGGGACCCGCCCCCGACGCTGCCCCCGTGTCGGGTGCTGTCAACTGATCCCGGCCCTTCATCAGAGCTGGCTGTGGGGCGCACCCAACCGACAGCGGTGACCACGTTGTCCTTGAGCCGTGTGAGGGGGCGGCTCTTGGGCCAACGGCGGTGTGCATAGTGCAGCTCGGCTACGCCTGCTGCGCTGCGGGTGCTGACGAGGATGTGGTTGGCCGTGGGATCCACAAACACGGCTGTGATGTGCACATCAGCCTGCAGGCCATCGGCAGCAGGTAGCAGACCAGGCAGGGACAAAGGTGGAGGCTGTGAGGTGAGCAGTTCCACACCACCTGTTGCATGCCTCGCCACCGTGCACTGTGACGGACAACACTGGCGACTGTTGCACTCTGCAGCCACTGCAATTGACCCCTGCAGCTGCAGCTGTTGCCTGAACACCCTCCCCCTCCTGCATGTGCAGAAATCTGTCCCAGTAGTTCACCTGGCGGGTGACTTCCACCTCAGACACCCGCTCATTGCCATACTCGTCCCATGCATAGCGTATGAGGTAGCCCCTGGAGGTGGCAACCAGCACGCTGCCATTCGCACATGCCACACATGCGACATTGCCACGGCCCCTGCACAGCATCCGCGACAATCGGATCCTTGGGAAGCTGAAACTGTTTTGCTGTAATTGGGTTGCGTTTTTCATCAACTCCCAGTGCACATTGATTCCATGCGCGGTTCACCTGGCCGTCTGCTTCACTGCTACGTCCACCGACAGCAGCGGCAGATCGCTGCTGGTCGCGCCATACGTGATGTGGGGCTCAAGCTCTCCACTGTCAGCGCGCAAGGACGCAATGCGCAGGGCGTCAAAGTCGTCGACGATGTTCATCGCCGCGGCTGTTCGCCGCAACACGCTGCGAGTTTCAGGCCGGTGCAGACAAGGCCCCTGAATCCTCCAGGTGTGGGCTGTTATGTTGGCATTTTGCCTGTTCAGCAAACAAGCCTACCTGTTTGCGTCCATCAAACACGGTTACATGATGGGAAACAGAAAAATGTCATACTCACGGGCATTGATGCACCAAGTTGTGCCACAAACCCTAGTGGCCACCAAGCAACAGGAGTGCCCTACTTCCACATCTTCACTACGCCGTCGCGACTGCATGTCAGCAGCATCTTGCCCGACGCACTGCCGGGCGTCTCTGTGGCCAGCATGTGCAGCACGGCGTCCGCATGTGCCTGGTCATGCACCCTGAGGCGCTGCCGCAGCTCTGCCCCTGCCTCCCCTGAATTGCTCAGGCCCTCCAGGTGGCAGCGCTCCTCTACCACACGCACCCCGTACACGCTGTCCTCCAGAGCACCATATGTGTACCTGCAGGCAGAAGCACAAAGGGCAGTATGCCACATATCAGATGTGGAGCACCCGCTATACAGCCATGCGGCTACCACTCCACATAACGAAAGGGGTACACGGTGCTCGATGCATTGCTGGATGCTGCTAGCAGACCATCATCGTCGTTAATGCAAGCCATGCCTGCAACACACCGGTAGTGTGGCATCTGCAGCACCCCGCCAGCAGGGTCCACCAGGCTGTCCTGGCCCCACAATGGGCCGCATACCAGGTAGCTGTTGCTGGGGTTGACCGAGTCCCAGTGGCGGATGCCCCTGCACCCAGCAGGCAGGGGGGGGGGGAGNAGGGATGGCCTCACTGGTACCAAGCAGACATGTTGTAACACCGAGAAAAACTTTCTGCCTTAATTGCCCAAGTGACGAGCTTGCCAACTCCATCTCACATTTGCAAAGCCAGGCAAGGCTTGGTTACTGAGTTACCAGCAGCCTAGTGCGCGCCCCCTGCCCTTGCGTCAGCGTACCTGTCGCTGCTGCCAGTGAGGAGGTGTCCGGAAGGCAGTGGCAACATGCACCGCACACCCGCTGGGCGCGGCTGGGGCGCCACCAGGCCCTCAGCACTCGGCTGCTGCTGCAGCTGCTGCTGGGCTGAGGTGGGTACGGGAGGTGCGGGCTGTGCAGCAGTGCCAGCGCTCACAGCAGCACTCGCAGCAACGCGGCCGGCCACCATAGCTGTAGCCGCTTCCCAGTCCTGCTTCTTCAGGTGCTGCGGGCAATCAAGGAGATCAGCAGAGCATCACACAGGGGGTCAGCACAGGTACTCCGGGGCGAAGGCCCAGGCAGCCGAGAATTACCACAACTCCATCGACAGGAAAGCTCCGAAGCATGGCACTTGAACAACCACGCAAGCGAGCTGGCCAGCATAAGGAGCTGACATCTGGCATTCTGTCCGCCCTGCTCAGGCGCGCACGTTGTGATGGAAGCTGGTTGCTGTTGTCACTGTGGGCTGCAGCGCCCCAGGGACGGCCATGGTGTGCTCCAGCGCCGCCACTTCCTGATGGTCCAGGCAGCGGATGACCTGCAAGGCAGTCAGTGTTGGGGGAGAGCAGGCAAAAGGCGGCAATGAATTGCAGAGCGCAGGCTGCTGGTCACAGCGACATGGGCGGTCGGGTGAGGGCAGGCAAGCGCGTTGATGGCGGAGAGGATGAGCAAGGGAGGAGGGAGGGAGCTTGAGGGTCACACAGCGGCGGGGGTGCCCAAGCCTGAGAGCACACAGTGCGCGTCGCCCGCTTGTCGCTACACTTGCTGCCAATTCAAGTTAAACAAATGCACAAGTACTTGGTATGCCAGGCACTGCATCTACGAGTCAAAAGGCTGCCTTGATGCCGCAGGAGGCTGCCTTGATGCCGCAGGAGGCTGCCTTGATGCACGTGATAGCTGCCCCTGCTGCAGCAGATGCAGGGGCTCACCTGACGGCAGTGTGCGGCGGCAACATCCCACAGCCCAACCTCGTTGCGTCCAGCCGCAACGTACACCAGCGGCCCTCCTGCTGGGCCAGCGGGCGCTGGGAAGGAGGGCAGCAGCGACAGGCCCAGCCTGCCTGGGGGAGCACAGGCAACGGCCAAGCCGTCTATGGCGCAGCGCATGGGGTGCTGCCAGGTGCGGACAGGCAGCTGGAAGCGGACGTCCCACAGTGTCAGGAAGCCGCGGGTGCTGCCGGTGAGCAGCCAGTGGCCATGGGGGCTGCTGGGGAGGCACGGCTCCGAAACCAGCTGCTCCACCAGGCCTTGTGACGAGGGCGAGCGCAGGGACCACACGTCGCCGCGGCTGCGCAGGTCCCAGCCGTGCACGCCGCCCCTTTGCGTCCCGTACAGCATCAGGCCGGACCCCCACTGCTGTACATCCAGTACCGCTCCCAGCCCGGGGCTCAGCTGTCGCTTAGCTACAACCCCCGTGTACCGGTCGGGGGCTGCGCTGCCTGTCCCGCCGCCGCCGCTGGTACTGATGCGGGGTCGGGGCCGCGTGGTGTACTCCACCCTCCACACATGTATGGAGCCGGCGGCAGAGGCGGAAGCTACAGAGCTGTCGTCTTCCACGGCGCTGACGGCGGTGATGCGGCCGGGCTGTGCCGCGTAGGTCAGGCGGCTCTGGAAGGACACGTCGCGCTCCAGGCGCCTCAGGTCCCACACCTTGACGGGACAGTGTGGGGCAAGGCATGAAGCATGGCACGTGTGGGTGACGCAGGCCAGGGCAGTGTGGATTGGGACAGGATACAACAGGTGTGTGTCGTTGAACAAACACACCAAACACTAAACAGCAGCCCTGCTCGACTTAGCATTGAGCTATCATACAACTGCAAAGCAGGCATGCTGTAAGAGTTTCTGACGGACTTTCACTCCCGATCTCACCTTGACAGTACCATCAGAAGAGCCGCTCACAAAGAAGCCTCGCCCATGTGCCATTGCCATGCGGTTGACAGCCTGGTAGGATGGCAAGACACGTTCATCAGGTAGGCGAGGCGACTGAACAGTACCGTTAGGAACAACAGAATTTCAGGGAAAGGTACCAAGCAAGCACTGAACAATGGTTTGCCGGTCCTCCCAATCTGCAAAGCATGGCTGGGTGCAGGTGTTGCTCATCACAGCTGGGCCAGCATGTAATCTGTGCATCTTCAGTCCCTGCCTGCCCCTGTCCCGGCGCCTTCCATAGTGAGTGTTGCTGCCCCTGTACCTGTATCTGCTGCCCATGTCCCTGCTGCCCACGTCCCTCCGCCCCACTACCCCTGATGCCTCTGTCTCTTCTGCCCGTGTCCCTTTACCCCCTGCCCTGATTGCCCCTGTACCTGAGCCTCACCTGCCTGTGCTCAGCCAGGTGTGCCACCAGCACCCCCCGCGGCCTCCACAACGCCCCCGAGGTGTCGTACCCAAGTCCCGCTGCCCCTGGTGCACTGCTGGTGCCGGGGAGGGTGGTGGACAGCGCTGCCGCCATTGCATCTGAAAGCGCCTGGGAGGATCCAGGTGCCTCACTGCCTGCATTCAGGGACCAGAAGTAAGGGTAAGGGGTAGGGGGGTTAAAGGGCCCAAGGAGAAGTGCTGGGAAGACCCACGGCCCTACTGCCTGCCCTAGGAAAGGGTGAAGGGAGGCAGGAAGGGGAGGGTAACGGGTGGTAATGAGAGGGCAATAAGCCTCGCTGACTGTGCAGGGTTGTAAAGCAGAGATGGGTGCCAAGGGGCTCGGCAGGGCAGGGCAGCATATCAGGACAGAGGACCAGATCGTGAGGGCAAGGCTAGGGGACAGCGATGGCGTCGGGCGTGTGGTTGAAAACGGAGGGAAAAACGCGTGGGATTGCGCATACGGCAGCATCAACGAGCTTGCAGAGTACTCAGCAGCTCTTACGCCCCTGCACAAGCTACGTGCAAGTCACCACTACTGCAACCTGCACACTGACGTCCAACCTCAACGCAATGAGCGCAACCGCTTACCTTGCGCCACGCCTGCTGCGCCTGCGCTGGCTGCTGCTGTGCCAGGCCTGCTGACTTGTCCCCAGCCTGAGCCAGGGGCCAGGGGCTGCAGGGGCACGGTGCGTGTTGCCAGCTGCAGCAGCTGGAAGGTGTGAAGGCTGGAGGGGTCGCGCACATCCGAGGTGGAGGCAGGCTGACGCAGCCTGCAAGAG
>JAWZTI010001037.1:0-17410 GCA_039880955.1 Chlamydomonas urium | reverse complement strand
CCCTCCGCCAGTTCTGGTGGCTCCCTGTAACCCCCCCTCTGTCTGTCTAAGGGCTGCATACCGCTAGCTACCATTAGAGCTAGGGCGGGCAGAAGTACCCTGGTACTTTTCCAGAGGTCGCGAGTTCGATTCCCATTGCGGAAGGACCTTGTTTCGGTTATGGTTTCTAGACTTCGGGTGCCCTGCTTGCGGGGAAGGCCTTCGAGCCACTTTCGGTCATGAGCCTGCAAATCCTGGCCCATTTGGGACAGGGGTTGTATGCGCCCTCGCGGTGCCCTAAACAACTGTAAAACACACCACCACCACTGTAGTCCAGGAAGATGTACAGCGGCGCAAAGAGCGTGGAGCTCAGAAGTGCGTGTGGGGTTGGCACGACGAGCAGGATGTTGCTGGCTGTTGCCATGGCCTGTTGCACCATGATGTTGATGGCTGGCGGCACACACGTGTGCATGGCCATGGGTGAGGCTGGCGCCAGTGGGAAGTAGCTGAGCAGCGCCTGGACAAGGGCAGGCAACAGACGAGGGAGTTGGAGGTTGGCATGAGATGAATGCAATGGCATGTTGCTGGCAAGTCAGGTTGCTAGAGGCAGCATAGCGCAGTGCATCAGTTACTACCATGGCCATGAAGCGGTGGCCTACGTGGAATGCGACGCGTATGACCTCGCTGCTCAGGTGCATTCGGCTGGCGTGGATGAGCTGCGGCAAGCGCAGCGAGCCCAGGCGGGAGCTGGCCCCCGCCTGTAGCCCTTGCAGCCCGGGGGCTGCAAGGGCTACAGGTTGCTTGCGGATTCGCCATCGACGGGGACCTGTCGTCGCACTTGGCCAATGCCAGACTGGTATATATACATGCTGGCCTGCGAAGTGCACTGTGGCAAAGGGTCTCACTCGCTAATGCCATGCACCCAAGCCGCATTCCGACCAACAGCGCAAGCTGTGTTGCCCGAACGCAGCCCACACAGCACAGGAGTCCGTGCACAGTGAAGACCACCCTTCTTCTACAGATTGCAACCCGCAGCAGCTGGCGAGCTGGCATGGTTTCAGCTGCGCTGGCTGCTGCTAGTGGCCCGACGTACAGGCGGGGAGTGTGGGTATTCTGCGCGCCCGGCGGGACTGCTGTGCAAGCGCACTGGTGTTAGCAATTAGTTTGGTGCCAAGTGTTCGTCCTCGATGGTGTGCGCCATGGCAGAAGGGCAACACACGCCTGCAGCAGCCGGTGAAGTAACTACAGGGTTGACTTCACAATATTGTGGCTGCCCTGGGCGAGAGGAGCGTCCTGCCAACTAGCTGCTCTCAATGGGGTCCGCCCTTGCAGCCATGGCTGGACAGCCTTGCCGTCCAAGTGCACTGCAGCACAAGATCGTAACAGATGCGCGGACTTGATTCTGACGTGCAGCAGCTGCGCCATGCATTCCCGCACCGTTGTCTAGGGCCGACGGTGAACACAGCAGCGCGCAAGAGCCATCAGTACATGTCGAGAACCTTGTCGTGCCAAGGTCTCAAGATGCAGGCCTGGTAACAGGCACCAATGCTTTCTTTCAAGATCTCCGTGTGCCATGTCAATATAATCATGTGCAGAGCTGGGCCACAAGTCGCGGCACCATGCAGCCATGTCTAGGCCTCCTAGCCGCAGCCCAACGGCGCAGCGGTTTCTCTCTCTCACAGCACATATTTCTCAAACGCCTCCGCAATGCCATCCTCATCGTGGCTGCTGGCCACCCAGGTCGCCGCCGAGCGCACGGCAGCCACTGCATTGCCCATGGCCACGCCCACCCCTGCATTGGCCACCAGCTCCAGGTCGTTGCCACCGTCCCCCACGGCCATGAACGCCTGCCTAGGCACGCCCAGGGCCTGCAGCAGTACCTTCGCCCCAACCCACTTGTTCACACCCCTCGGTACAAGCTCCAGCATGTTGGGAACCGCCTGCAGGATCGACGCCCCGGCGTCAGGGCTCGACAGCTGGTTGCCCCAGTGTGGCAACAGCTCGCCCGTCACCTCATCTGGCTCAGCCATGAACAGAATCTTCTTCACGCGAGGGCCTACAGGAATATACCCCAGGGCAAAGGGCAACAGCTTATGCGGTGACTGGCTGCGGTGGCTCTGAGGTGCTCAATTTTGCAGGAGGAGGTTGGCGATTGCTGCGCTGTTGAAACCCTGCTCCCTGACTCCGCACTTGCCGCTCTTGCCTTCATGCCCTCCAGCAACAGCCAAGCGTGTGCCCCTCCCTTCCTCCCGCCCTGAACTCCGCATTCCTTGCCGTGCTCCTTTTTGCACTTCAGTAGCTCCTAGTAGCGATGCCTCTGGAGACAGCGGCACGGAAATTCGGCCAGCATCGCTCTCCATCTTCCCCCACCCTCACAGCCAAGTCCCCCCTGAACAGCCCTTCTTGCAGGTAGTCACACCTACGTCACACCTATGGCTAAGACCAGCACCAAAATCCACATCCCGCATGCAGGCAGTGACCTGCTGTTGCGGCAAGGACTCACAGCCCCATTCCCACTTGCCCGCTGCATTGCTCACCTGCCAGCAGTGCCTCAAGCGACGGCTGTACCGCGGCCAGCGGCTCGTAGAACACGTCGTGCAGCTGCCGCAGCTGTGGCGTCAGGTGCAATGTCGAGCAGTGATCGCCCAAGAAGGCAACAGCGCTCACACGACCGCCTGTCATCTCCGCGTATCTGCGCGTTGCAAAACAGGGTGCCAGAGGAGACGGAGAAGATCATGTGAATCAGTGAAGTATTGCAAACAGGGTGCAACAGGGGCATTGGAAAGGAAGGCAGATTGTTCGACCGTCTGCCAATGTGGCCATCGGGATGATGTGCCTGGCTGTTACCTATTGCAAGGTTTGCACATCAGGTGTGCCTGGCTGCTGCCTATGCAAAGTTCGCATTGCAAACCCTGGGTGATGGTGCGGGGCTGCGCAGCCGGCGCTCAAGGCCAAGGCGGGGTGCTTATCTGGGATGCTCATCTGCTCATCTGTGAAATGGCCGACCTACCGCAGATGACCTATCTCTGGCCGATTGCCAAGAAGGCAAACGCACTTTCGTACGTAACGATGCTGCATTCAGGCTTGCTACAATTCCCGGACCCTGAACAGAAGCTTGTCTCATTTGTCAGCCATGACAGCTTGCTCACCTAAAGGCGGCTGCAACTACCGAGGGTGGCAGCTCCGAGTCTGACAGCTGGGAGCCGTCGCGCCCATGTACTGCAAGGCCCTGCAGGAAGATTCCTGGGCCTTTGGAAGATACCAGCAGCCTGTCGCCTGCAGGCATATTGCAGGAAGACGGGGAGGGGGAAAGCAGGGAGCCAGGGTGCTGAGGGGAGATCGAGGAACAAATGCATGCTTTGCAAGCCGCTTAGGAAGGTGTGGTATACCCCAAGCTCTTGCTGGCGTCGCTGGCAAGCTCCCCCTACCGACTGCCAAGTGAACAATGAACAACCTCCAACTCTTTACCCTGAACGCTCGCACCCAGGTTCAACAGGACATGTCAGGGCGCAGCCAAGCTCTGAAGCAACTTTGCAGGGGCGCTTACACATCAGCCCAATCCTGGCCACAGCCTTGCCCATAGGCCTGCCAGGGCTTACACCACCGCCTACTTTGGAGGTGCTTCCTTGACACACTGGCTACTCTGTAAGTGCTTCCTTTACAGCTACCATCGGCCACTGCTCAAGTGCTTTCCTAACACCCCTTACCTTCTAGGCCGAACTTCCTGGCTGCCACGATGGCGGCAGGCCTCGCCTTGCCTGTTGCTAGCACCACCTGCACGCCCTTAGCGCACGCCGCTCTGATTGCAGCAGCGGAGGATGGCCTGATCTGGCTCCTACTGTCCAGGAGGGTACCATCCATATCCAGGGCGACAAGCCGGATGTCACTGGTGCGCCTCTGCTGCCGAGCTGGGGTGGTGGCAGCTGCAGCAGATGCAGAGGCCGGGGAGGAGGAGGAAGAGGAAGCCGGGGGCGGCGCGTCCGTCTTTGGTGCCTGGCTGGCCACTTTGTTTTGTTTGGAGGCGCTGCTGCCAGCATCTGCGCCGCCGTTGCCGCTGCTACTGTTGCTGGCGCCGCTGCTGTTGCTGGCGCTGGCGCCGGCACTGCCTGAGCTGCTCGCGCCTTGCCCACCAAGCCCCGCCCCGCGCGCCCTCCCCGCCTGTTTGGCAGCAGCAGCAACAGCCGCGCGCCGAATTACGCCACTGCCGCCGCCGCCACCGCCGCCGCCGCCGCCCTGTGACGCACCCATGCCAGCCGCCACCCAGATTGAGCCTAACCCCACAACTGCCCCAGCCCCAGCCGCCGCGCCGGACCCTTGAGCTGCCCCCGCGCTGGTGCCAGCAGAACTTGCCTTGCCCTTCCCGGCAGGCCCCTTGCCGCCGCCTTGCTGGCCTGAGCCCGCTGCGCCTGCCTTCCCCTGGGCGCCAGCTTTACCCATCGCTGCCTCCTGCCCCTCCTTCCTCGCCTGCGAACCCTGCCCCTGCCCCCCACTCCGCCCCTCCCCCTCGTCCTCGTCATCAGAGTAGGGCAGCTGTGACTGGGCCGCTATAAGCCCCTCACCCTCCCAGCCCAGCGCCTTCATCACCGCCGCCTCCTCAGCAGCCATGGCGTCTGCCTCGGCGTCGCCCCGCTCATGATCATACCCGCACAGGTGGAGAATGCCATGCACCAGCAGTACGCGCAGCTCGTCCCGCAGGGAGTGCCTGCGGAGCAAGGGCAGAACCATTGAAGGTTGGTACGTCACTTCGGTCAGTGAATTTGTTGGGGAGTATAGGAGCATACATGCGGGGCGATGGCTGTGCAGCCCCGCGCCGCCTCGCAAACTGTAAACACCACCATCGCAACCACCACTGACAATGCCAACAGGCTGAGACGCTGTGTTCAGGCATTCTAAAAAGCAAGCCTTGCTGATCCTTGATAAACCAGTAGGGTGTGGCCCCCGTGTGGCTTTTGAAGAACTTGCCATACCACAGTGCCATATCCAACTTCAAAAAGTCGCAGCCCGACAACCTGTGGCCTGCACTGCAAGAAAAGGTGACGCAGGAGTCATACCCACCCGCGCTCCTCCGCCTGGCGCTCGGCCGTGTCTAGGGAGATGACAACATCGCCGATGAGCAGCATCGGCAGATGCAGCTGCAAGCAGGGGAGGGCAGTACAAGAGGGTGTTCAACAACAAGCTCCAAGACAGCTCCACGTGGTGGGCTGTGGTCCAGGCAGGCAAAGGAAAGGTCAATTCCTACCCCGCACTACAACACTGCTTGATTCAGTGTACCTGTCGTGTGTGAATCAACACTTGCTTTACATGTCAGGTCATCACCCTTCCCAAAGGACAGCACTGCTTGCTTCAGTCTGCCTTGGTCCAGTGTGCAAGGAATGCGGTCGGGATAGGGGGCAGGTCCACCTGCAGACCTTTCCCGTCCTCAATTTAACCCTATGGGCAGAGCTCTTCCTCTCTAAAAGGAATGACCGAGTAATCCCTCACTTTGTAAGCCAACTCATCGCCCATCTCGAAGGACAGGACGTCTGTCGGCGCGTCTTTGTTGCGGTGCTGGTAGTTGAGGGCACGGATGTGGGGGTCGTCACAAAGCACCAGCGACAGGGTTGCGGTGCCTGCAAAAGCAAGGTGTGTGCAGGCAAGGATTGCAGTGTGGATGTCAATAGCAGCACAGCATCAGCGACAGGGTTGCGGTGCCTGCAAAAGCAAGGTGTTTGCAGGCCAGCAGTACAGTGTGGGTGTCACCAGCGGCACACCCCTGGCGACCACCAGTCTGCGCAAACCAAGCACCTTGGCATGATTTGGACATCTCTGCTCCACGAAGTGAAGAGTGATAACCCTATTCATCAGTACACTACGCCTGTTATAAAAACTCATCCACCGCAACTCTCCCCCTCACATAAAAATCCACCCTTGCTTGCCCTAACCATAAAAACACCCCACCTGTCCCTACCCTAACCATAGAGATACCAACCGTACACAATCCACATGTCCCTGCATATCTACCCAACACCCTACTCACGGGGCAGCTTGAAGCGTGGGTTGGATTGCGCCTTGTTCAACAACGCCTGCCGCATCGCCTGGCCTGCCTCGACGCCCACCACCCCCGCTAGCTTCTCCAGGTCATCCCTGCAGGGACCGCGTAGGGCAGGTGGGGTGGCATCAGGACAGGTTGGTGAGAACTGTGACCTTTTGCATACCTTCAAGCCACCCCTGCACAGTTGTCCCTGCATAAGGTGGGCAGGGCAGGGTGAGGCTATGGCGGCTGGGGTGAACCTCAAGCCGGTAGGGGCAGGTACTGTGATCTTCCTCCGCAGTCCTGCTAACTTTGCCAAGTCATTCCTGCGTGGATCGGGTAGGGCAGGATGACGCCAGGCAGGGTGAAATCACCTCAGGATGGATGAGCAGTTGTTGAGACTTTCCTTGGCACCCTGCATGCCACCGCAAGCGGTAGATCCCTAATGTTCACCCCTGCCCCCCTTGCAAAAGCATCGCCCAACACAGCCCCTCAACCGACACCAATACTGTCACTGACACCACTCCTTGAACGTATGAGTCTCGTACAACAAAGCCTTGCTTGTCACAAGTGGCTTGCGCCATCTCACCCAAGCACCCTCTAACTGGGCATGCACCGCTGCTGACATCCACATCTCTTTCTTGTGCGCCGAACCATCCAGTGCTTGCACATCGCTCGTGCCCTCCTCCAGCAACACCCCAGGCCAGTATCAACTATCTTTCTGTTATACTAATGGAAAATACACATGCTCCACCCTGGCTCTCACAGGTGCTGACTCACTCGTGCCAGTCAGACAAGGATCCATCCAGCATCACATCCACTCTTGGTGCCACATCAGTGGGCTTGCCCACAGCACGCTTCAGCCTCAGCCGCCTGCCTGGGTGCTCATAGACAAAGCGCAGGCCGTCGTCCTTGCTGGAGATCGAGGTGCTTGCACGGCTGGCCGCACACACCATGCTGGATGTGTGGTGGTGGCGAGCGACGGAATATCCTGGAGCAGCTGCGGGTGCTGATGTTGCTGATGGTGCCTTCATGCTTGGGTATGACTGAATTGAGGCTGGTATTTGGGTGCCAACGCTGGCAGCACTGAAGCTGCCTGCCGCTACGCTGCATGGCAGCCCTCCCAGGCCCAAGGGGCGGCGATGAGCGTGCAGCACCACCATTCCACGCAGCGCAATTGTAAGCCGCTGCGACAGGGCAAAATTCATGCACAGGGCCTCCCGTGTCTCGCACTGATGACTGCAACACGGCCGAACAAAGCCCATACCTCCATACTTCCTGTTGCAATTTGCATGTGGCACTGCGCTTCTTTCCGTCAGCTGGCCGTGGTGACCGCTGCAATAATGTTGTAGTACAACCACATCCATCCTGCCTGCCAGCACGATCTCAACATGAGTGGCGAGGTGGTGCGCAGCTTGTTCGTGACGCTGCGCCGTGGCCTGGCACGCAAGCCGTGGCCGCATCGCCGTATCATTGACGCCCTGGGGCTGTCTAGACCTCATGACTGCGTGGAGAAGCCCAACAATGCATCTATCAGGGGCATGCTCATGAAGGTGCGGCCGATTGTGGGTGGCTCCATAGCAGCACCATCCATGAAAAGCATCAACAACGGAGGGCGTGTTGACAAGCCATGCATGGCAGCTGGCAGGCAAGCAGCAGTGCCTCAGTTCACAAGCCTCAGGGGCACGAGCGCAGCACCTTCCTTGACCTTCCTTGCATGCAGATGGCTGTACCTGGGGACGACAAGCTGCTTGGACAAGGCACTTGTTCAACACTCAACACCCCTCTCTTGTGCCTGCCCCTCAGGTGCCCCACTTGGTCATCGTGGAGACCGACAAGATGTACTACTACCGTAGGATGCGGGATTACTACGAGGGCCTGAACAGGGCGCCCATCGCGGCACAACACCCCGCGCCCGCACAGTCCCTTCCAGCCGAAGTTCCGGCACCAACGCAGCACGTGCAGGCGCTGCACCAAGCGCACTTGCTGCCTGACGGCATGGACGGGTTTGCACAGAACTGGACGCGCAAGAAGCCAACCAAGCACACACAGGTGGGTTGGAGGTGTTTCCAAGCATGCGCAAGAGGGGTGGAGGTGTTGCCAAGACATGTTATTGAGGGGAGTAGCTGAGGGCAGGCGCGCTGGTGGGGCTTGGCCAGTGGCTGGAGGCGCAAAGGCCTGCCAAGACAACAAAACCCACCTGTGGCACAAAGTCAGGCCAAGCAAACACAGTCGGGTTGTGGGTGTTAAGGAGGCGTGTTGTTTGGAGAAGAGAGTGTCTCAGGGTTTATTCCGCTGGCACAAAGGGTGGGCGGCACCAGCTGCCGTACGCCAATGGTGGGGCTTGGACAGCGCTCTGCGCTCACGATCACCGCCAAGCACATGCAGGTAGGGCGTAGAGGGTTTCCATACACTTAAGGTAGGGGAGTGGCGCAGGACATGCTTCTTTGGCGTAGGTTGGGGAGTTGGGCTGCTGCATTAGGTGCACTGCTGCCGGACGGTGTGGCGGGGGATGCGCGCAGCTGGACTTGCGAAAAGGCTGCCAAGCACAGATGCCGATGGTGGTGGTGTTGAACAGCGCCCTCAACCAGAGCCAGCTAGAGGGAGATAAACCCTGCAAGTGCCGCCTTCTCTTCAACGTCCACGTGCGCTCTCTCCTCTGCCTCCTGTTGTCTCCCTCCCACACCCATCGCTCTTGCCGCCAGTCCATGTCGCCTTCCACCACTTACACCCCGAGCTCTTGGTGCCTATCTGTGTTGCCTTCCCCCTCACACACGCCACGCTCTTGCCGCCCTTCCACACTGTCCGCACAGGAGAGGCAGGACCGTGAGCGCATCCGTGCCCTCACGGAGAGTGGCCTGTACAGCCCTACGGTGAAGCAGATAAACCAGAGAGACATCATGGCCAAGGCAAAGCAGCTTGTAGCCAAGCGCAGGCAGCAGCCGGGGGAGGGGTCTGAGTAGGGTGTAGTAGGAATCTGTAGGTGTTGGGCTGAGGAGCATCGGCGAGTTGACGGTTCAAGCACTGGCATGCGAAGTCCATGACGTTGCACATGGCTCTCTTGGACATCATGTTACCAACTATAGAAGTCGGATTTCACATGCAGAAACTGTGAAAAACCGAGCTTGCAGCCATTCCCAATGTTGGGTGTTGCTCTGAGCGCAAATTCATACTGTCAGCTGGTGTGGAGACCCCTTCTGCACATCCCATCGAGGCAGCAGTCCAAAGCCGTGGGCGCAGCATACCCACCTCTGATATCGCAGCCGGCATGGAAGCCGAGGAGCTGCAGGCGCACAGCGCGACCCTGGCCGAGTTCGCGGCCATCACTGGCGCGAGCTCAGAGGTGGCAGCCCATTACCTCGAAGCATGCAGCTTCAACCTGGAGCGCGCGGTGGACTTCTACTTCAACAACCCTCCGGACGCAGGCGGTGCTGCCGCGCACTCGCTGCGCCCTGACGCGCATGCAGACGATGAGGGCTTCCATGTTGTTGAGGATGAAGACCCTCCAGCAGCGCATGGCGCAGGCCACGGTGCCGGAAACGCCTGGCAGCCGCCTGCGCGCATGCAGGCTGCTGCTGCTGGCCCTGGGCATGGGCAGGACGACGAAGACGTTGACCTCACCGGCCTGGATGAGGATGAAATGCTGCAGCGTGCACTTGCTGCTTCGCTGAACCAAGGTGGGCGGGGTTTTGTGACACGATGCACACGTGGTGGCCTAGGAGGGCTACCAGCTGTCATGCCAGGCGCAGCAACGGCCTTGTTTTCAACCTGCAGAGCCAACATGCAAGGTCTGCTGGATGCACTGCACAGTGCTGCACAGGTGCCAGCTGCCGCAAGCATGGGTATAGGCCTGGCCATGAAAGGTTGGGCCTCAGCAGCATCCCTCGCAGCAGTGGCGCTTGATTGCCAAGTACCCTGGTCCGTGCTCTCTGTCATTTAACCACCAGTCTTTCTTGTGACTGTGCCTGTCCTCTTTTCAGTGCGGCCACTCAGCGAGCTCACCTGCTCTTCCTGCGCCAAGCTGCTGCTCGCCACCTCGCCATTTATTCCATGTTTCTGCTGTAACCTGTAACCTGTAACCTGCTTATTTCACGCCGACCTGTTGCTTGCTGCAGGTGCAGGTGCAGCAGCAGCAGCAGCAGCAGCAGGCAGCCGTCCAGGCGCTGGCGCTCGGCCATCCCGGGTGCAGGTGCATGACAATTAAGGTTATCAGGGGTTATCTGCACAGGTCTTATTGACGCGCTGGCCTTGAAGCCAACAGCCGCTGGCCCTTGGCCTTTCAGGGTGCCATTGGCTGGCCTTCAGGGGGATGGGAGGCAGGCAAAGCGCAATGGAGGTGTGGGCATGTCTGAGAGGGGCTCGGGTGCCACAAGGTACCCGGGACTTGTTGGGTGATACAGTCTTCTGTGCTCAAGTGGCTGCTCAGAGACCACCAGGTTTCAGGGACCAACTGGGTGCACACAGGGGGCATTTCGGTCACAAGTCGTTAGGTGGCTGACAAACAGGGCGCTTAGGCCTGAAGGTGGGGGCACACTGGCCAGCGAAAAGCGGATGTACACGAGACATGCAACATCTTCATGCTGAGCTGGCAGCGCCTCCATCACACTTTCAACATACTGGTACTTGGTTGCTGTTCAGGAGCCTATTGAGGCTGACGATGATGACGAGGAGCTGCCTGACGCTGATGCTGAGCTGGCTGAGCTGGCCAGGCTCAGAAACCAGGCGCTGGCGGCACACCGCGAGGCGGCGGGTTTGATGGAAGGTGGGTTGTGACGGCAAAGGTGTGACCGCGACGGCGAAGGTGTGACAGGGAAGGTGGGAGGGAGGGTGACGCAGAAGAGCGGTGCAGGTGGAGCGGTCGCGGAGGGCAGTTGCTGGCACATGTGGGGAAGTGCTGCAGGTCGGCGTTGACTCAAGGCGGCCGACGCGGGGAAAGAAAGGGCACGATTGCTTCCGACACTTGTTAACACCCTGCCCCTTGTTCCACCCCGTTCTCTGCCTGCAGGCATGGCCAATGTCACTCAAGGCAGAATTGAGGCAGAATTGCACTGGGACTTGACGACAGCTTGCCTGCGCCTCTCACTGTTTCCCTCACCTGCAGGCATGGCCAATGTCACTCGAGGCATGGTGCAAGGCCGGGGTCTAGGCGAGGGGCTGCCGTCCATGTTTCCAGGTGATTGCGGCGGTAGCTGGGGAGCAGCGGATCATGTGAATGGAGGCCAGCGGTCCACAGACTGGGGAGAAGGGGGCGAGCTCAGGGAAATGAGGGGCAGCGGGTAGGGCCCTGTATACGGCAGTAGTAGCAGTACCCTTGGGTCAGCAGGGGTGTATGGGGTGGGTAACACAGGCAGAGGTTGGGCGAGGCGAATATGTTGTTGTTGCTGTTGCTTCAGGGAACGAGTGTGCGCTGTGGCTGCTGGCAAAAGGGAACATGGTGTTCACTTGATGAGCACAAACTGTGTGTGTGCTGTGGCAAGGTCTACCAGGGGGGGCGTGATATGGCTGAGACACTGCACTTCGTCAATATGCCCCCCGCCTATCCACCTGTCACTGGTTGTGGTAGCCTCACACGCCGCCCGCACTTTGTGCCCACACCTGCATGCGTTCCGCAGGCCTCTCGGGAGCCCCCTGGGCCCCTCCTGGGTTTAGCTCAGGGTCAGGGTTGGGGGGCAGGGGCAGCGCAGGGGGAGCGCCGCTGGGGCACAGGGCCGGGGCAGGGCCCGGACGAGGGTTTGACGGGGGTTCAAACCCCGATCTGGGGGACCTGGAGCTTCCGGAAGGTGTGGACGCGCGGGATGTGGAGGAGGCGCGGATGCTGGAAGCTGCCATGCTTGGCATTCAGTATGAAGGACCCATGCCTGACTTCAGCAGCAGGTGTGGGGCAGGGTTGCAAAGCGCGCCGGTAGTGAAAGTAGTATGTGCTGGGGGGCGTCGCAAGGGTGCATGTGTGGTTGCCTGTCAATGCACCCTACCCTGTCTCTGCCAGCTTGTCCCCTGCCCCTCTCATTGCAACTCTGCCTACCCTCACCCTGTCCCTCCCATGCAGACCTGCCTGCCCACCCTGACCCGCTCCTTGCCATGCCTGTCTCCTGCCCCTCCCCTGCCCCACCCACCACAGACCTTCCTACCCTCACCTTGTCCCTTGTATGCCTGTCTTCTGTCCCTCGCATTGCAGAAATGTACGGCCATCTGCGCCCGTTGACCCAGCGGTGCGTATGGCGCGCGGCCTGAGGCACGAGCAGGACCAGGCGTATGAGGAGTCACTGGCGGCTGACAGGTAGGTGCAAAGAAGGGGAATGGAGGCCAGGTTTGGGCAGCCATGAGGGCTCAAGCGCAAGCAAATGAGGTGGATGAGGAATCGCTGGCAGCCGACAGGTAGGTGTAAGGAAGGGGAGGTTTGGGTAAGGTCTGGGTGGCCGCGAGGTTTCAAACACGAGCAAGACCAGGCGGATGAGGAATTGCTGGCAGCTGACAGGTAGGTGCAAGGAAGAGAGGGAGGGGGCCAAGGTCTGGGCGGCCGCTCGGTCGCAAGCAGAAGAGAAACCAGGCGCATGCGGACAGACAGGTGCGAGGAAGGGAAGGGGAGGGCAATGCATGGGTGGCCGCGAGGTGGCAAGCGTGAGCAGGACCAGGCGCATGAGGAGCCACTGGCAGTTGACCAGTGGGTGCGGGGAGGGCAAGTTCTGGGTGGCTGCGAGGGAGGAATTACTGGCAGTGGCTCAGGCCTACGCCTGTTTGCAGAGCCCAGGCGCACACAGTTGCAAGAGCAATAGCCAACTGAGCCAGTATGTAGTGACAGTGTTGCTTCTGTCGTGCCCGCTTCTGTCTGCAGTGCAACGGCCTGCTTGTGCGTTGCATTATGCTATTGACAGGCTCCTCTGATCCCCACGCCTGTCTGCAGGGCCAAGGCGTAGGCGCTTGCGAAAGGACAGGCCGATTGTTACAGTGTGCTCACAGTGGCCTCCTTGCTTATCCCCCACTCCTGTTTGCAGGGCGAAGGCGGAAGCTCCTGCAAAAGGAGAGGCCGATTGCTTCTGTGCGTTGATCGTGCCGCCTCTCTCATCCCCACCCACTGTTTGCAGGGCCAAGGCGGAAGCGCTTGCAAAAGCTCAGGCCGATGCGGAGCGAGCTGAGCGTGATGCAAAGCACGCCGCAGAGGCAGAGGCGCGGCGCCTGGCGGAGGCGGAAGCTGCGCTGAAGGCGACGCTGGAGCGCAAGCGCCAGGCGCTGGCAGCAGAGCCATCGGCATCCGATGCCATGAGCGTCAACGTGATGGTGCGGGCACCTGAGGGCATCGCTATCAAGGAGTCTTACTAGGGCCTGAGTACACATCCGCATCTTCAGTGACAAGCTCTGTTCACACCTCACCTTCGTCACCTGCCACTGCGCACTGTGTCAGTGCCAGTGAGTCACGTGTCAGAAGTCCCCCGAACGCGCGCCATGTGACTTGGCGCATGCAACACCCACACAGCCCTGCGCAGCCCTTTAAACCCCGCCTCAACCCTCGCCGCCTCTACTCCCGCCGCCTCACCTTATGCTTCGGACATGCCTCCAACTGTCAGTGCCGCTGACGCGGTCCCACCTTCCCCCGCACGCAATCCTGTTGCTGCCTGCGCACAGATCCGCCTTCCGGACGGCTCACGCAAAGGGCGGCGCTTCTGGCGCTCTGACCCTGTGCAGATGCTGTTTGACTTTGTGGACGTCCAGCTCCAGGTGTGTGAATGTGTGAGCAACTTTCGGAAATGGCACAACAAGCACAGCCCGATCAATGAATGTTACACAGGGGTCCTTTGTGCCCTTGTGGTGCCTTATTCACCCTCATATCACTTACCTTTTGGGGTGGGGCCTTGCTGCTTCCCTGCTTACCAACGGCTTGTGCCTGCTAATTCATCTGCCTCTGTGGTCGCAGGGCGAGGCGCACCTTCCAGGCAGCTACAGCCTGGTGGTGTCATACCCACGCAAGGTTATTGTTGACGGCACACCTGGCAGCCTTGAGGACTCGGGCATTACCGCGGACACAGCGCTCTTCCTTGAACCTCGCACTGCCTGATGCTCCCTGAAATCCCTGTGTTGGTGATGACACCAGCTGTGCCGTTGGTGCGTCAGTGACGCAGTGTTACATGACTTGTGTGGTCACTTGCCGCACCTGCTGCCTGCTGGCAACGTTGCTGCTGCAGTAGTATGCTTGTAAAAGCAGCTTTTGGCACTGCCCAATATGCCTGAATGCTTCGTTCGCCTGAGATGTGTAGATGCCGTTGTCCTGAAGCGCGTGGCCTTGTTTTTTAGACATCCGCACTGTGCTCCAGCTCATGTGATGGTTGCAGCTCTGGCAAATCAATGACAAAGGCCAAGACAATTTACCGTTTGCTGGGTGTCACATAGCACGAATGCTGGCTCCGAGACCACCCCAGGCAAACCATGTAGTGCGTGGATATTGCAAACCCGGCTCATGCATCTGCGGTGCGAATTGAACACCAACACGCTGCCATGGGCGTTTGTCAGAGCACGCTGGGCGCTGCCCTGCCGCGCGAATCCGTCGCCATGGGCGCTGCTCCCTCCGTGCTCATGAAGTTCGAGGACATCAACTGCATGTATGCCTTCGGGCAACAGTTGTATCAGGGAACCCGCAGCGCCGTGTACCGCGTCTCGCACAGGGCTACTGGCATGGTGCGTTTGCGTGAGAGCTACAGGGAGGCAAGTTGGCGTGGCGCGCTGGCGCATTTCTCACATGTGCAGCGTCTGCAGCGGGCGCTGCACATCAAACCCGTGAATGAGAATAGCAGCGCTATTGCTGCTACACGCAAAGGCTTCGCAACAGGGATGTGGGTGGTGTGCGGTGGCGCATCGCATCGTTACATGGCGAGCATGGACATGTGCTCACCCCACTCATGACCCTCCATGCACGTAGACCTACGCCTGCCGAACCATATACAAATCCAAGTTGTGCAGTTTGCAGGAGCTGCGGGATGTGCAGCAGGAGGTGCGGCTGTATCAGGGCGTCGCACGCTCTGGCTCCCCACACATCGTGCAGTTCATACAGTCCTTCGAAGACAAGCAGTACCTGCACATCATCACAGAGGTACGTAGTTGGCCAGCACACAGGCGAGCTCATCTGGCAGGTGAAGTAAACCCTAGAACTGTACCCAGGTGCCGTACAGACACCTACCTGATGCTCCTTGACTTGCTGAGCTTCCGCAACTTGTCACCTGCAAGCGTTCACATTCCAACCATGAACTCCCATCAACCACGCCTTGCTGCCAACTCAGGAATGCACTGGTGGTGACCTCTTTGAACGCATCATCAGGTCTGGCAACTTCAGTGAGCAGCAGGCAGCGCAGGCTTTCGCGCACGTTGCCAGCGCTGTTGAGCACATGCACAGCTTTGGCGTGGTCCACAGGGACATCAAGGTATCGACATGGTCGCGCAGGCATGGTGGGCGGGCGTTGGGGTCAGGCGTGGGGAAGGGGAAACCAACGAGGGGAGGGGCGCATCGCAAAACAAGACTGGGGACTGGAGAGGTTTGTAAACAAATGCCGGGTGGGGTAGCGGCTTGCCATCCAGGGATGGAGCATTTTCGGGCAGCGATGATTGTCGGCCAGACGTTTCTCGAATATATCAGGGGCAGGTAAATGTGCGGCTATTTTCGTCACATCCGTTACACAAAATTGCAAATGCCGCAGCACATCTGCCTTGCGAGCAGCTGCAGCTGCCATTGCTATACACCGCCCTGCCGAACCCCGCCGCATCTGCACCCGAATTGCCTAAACAGCCGGAGAACTTCCTGTACCTGAGCGACAGCGCCGACGCACCGCTGAAGCTCATCCACCTCAAATCAGCAGTACAGCTGACTAATCAGGACGATGTGCTGGACGACGTTGTGGGTGGGTCACAGCGGGAGGGGCTGGCGGTGGTCATGCTGCACAGCTCAGGCAAGCCGTCTGTGTGGTCGCTGGAGAAGCAGCGCGCTTACTTAGCAAGCGAGGTGGTGCAGTGTTGGCAGGGGAGGTTGCAGTCCATGGGACGCCCTGTGAGCTCTCGCTGTCGATATTGCAATTGAAGTACATGGGGTGCAGCAGCAGCGATGGCAGTCCGCAGGGGCGAAGGCAGTCGTTGGGGCAGGGGCAGTCAATGGGACGCTGCAGCGGTGGCCATGGCAGTCCATGGGGTGCCGGCTTTGCCGCACCAACCCCATGTTGGGTATCACAAGTACTTGTTGTGAATCCCGGGGCCAGCGCCAGAATCGCGGGCTGCTGCAGCAATTGGGCTCAGCTTGTGCACGTGACTGCCTCGCAGTTGAGAAACACCTGCACAGCCAGATAAAGCCCCTCGTACTGCATTGTCACTACCCTAATTAACTGTCAACTGTGTTGCCTGTACAGGCAGCATCACCTACGTTGCCCCTGAGATGCTGCGCGGCACCGGGTATGGCAAGGAGGTGGATGTGTGGAGCGCGGGTGTACTGCTGTACGAGATGCTGTGCGGATACCCACCCTTCATGAGCAGCGACGGCGACAATGAGGAGGTGAGTGCCGAGGGCGCAAGGTGAGCAGACCGACCAAGAAAGCACATTCACTTGAGAACACACCTGTGAATCTCACAAGGAGCAGATAGTCTCAGACAGGGCCTGGTGTGAGCAAATAGTCTCAGACAGGGCCTGGTGTGAGCAAATAGTCTCAGACAGGGCCTGGTGTGAGCAAATAGTCTCAGACAGGGCCTGGCTCAGACAGGGCCTGGTGTGAGCAAATAGTCTCAGACAGGGCCTGGTGTGAGCAAATAGTCTCAGACAGGGCCTGGTGTGAGCAAAGAGTCTCAGACAGGGCCTGGTGTGAGCAAAGAGTCTCAGACAGGGCCTGGTGTGAGCAGCCGCGGGTGTGAAGAGGCCCTGGTGCTAGCAGTGCTTGTCCGACGTGTTTTCAGATGGCCGCAGATGTTGTTTAGGAGCCTGCGTCCTGATGTGTTTGCCCGCTGCCCCTTGCAGCTGTTAAAGCAACTTGTGACCAGCTTCCTGGTCTCAATGGATCTTCATGGATCCCAATGGATCAAATACTCAGCAGGTGGGACTATAGACCTGTTTGGCGCTTGATGCCAGCACCCACAGCCCGCTGACCTGCTGCCGAATCTGTCCCCCCTCCCACCTGCCCGGCCCCCCGACTGGCCGTTCGCAGCTGTTTGAGCAGATTGTGACCTGCCCCCTGGACTTGAAGAGCGAGCCCTGGCCACACATTTCACCTGCTGCAAAGGATCTTGTGAGGCGAATGCTCACACGCGACCCCGCTCGGCGCCTTACGGCAACACAGGTGTGGGGTGTTGGGGAGATGGCGGCTGACATCAGGACAGCTTATGCGGCTGCTGGCGAGAGGGCGGCCTTGGGGGCCTGCAAGGGGAAGGGTGTGGGCTGTTGAAGAGAGGGGCGGTCTTGGG
>JAWZTI010001036.1:0-17427 GCA_039880955.1 Chlamydomonas urium | reverse complement strand
TTGACAAAGATGCCCTGTGCCGTCTCGGGCCTCATGAAGCCCACCATGTCGCCCCTGGGGCCAATGGAGGTCTTGAACATGAGGTTGAATGCAAAGGGGGCGCCGATGTCGTTCCCGGTGTCGGGCGCCTTAACGCCGTACTTCTGCGCTCAGGAAAGCGGCACGAAGGGGGGAGGGGACGAAATGGATGAGTGTGCTGTGCAAGCTCGGGTGTTGCAGGGGTGGATGTGGGTGTTGCAGGGGTGGATGTGGGTGTTGCAGGGTTGGGTACTCCAGGCGCAAGAGGGGGGGGAGGGCGGTGAATTGGGGAAATGTGTATCACAGGCATGAGCATTACAAGAATGAATATAACAGACACATTTGTCATGCTTTCACCCACATCGCGGGACTAGTTGTATATATTGTAACGTATATATTGAAGGGATGGGCGGGACTTGAGGCGAGACAAACAGGAGGCGCAGTGTGGGGGCTTGTGAGATGATAGTGATTCGCCAACTAGTGCACGATCAGCATATGCATAGGGCAACCAAGGGAAGGGACTCAACAGGTTGTACTCCTAGGAGAACTGCTTCATGCTTCATGACATCAACCGTGGCTGGCTCACCCATGTGCTGGCTCCCCTGCAGTGTGCTGAGAGCCAGCACCCTGTGAATGGGGTCCTTTGCACACTGCCATAGCCGCCTTTGCTGCTTCGTCCATCATCGTGATGGCACAACTGTGCTATCCATCAAGCTGCTCCTGATGCCGCTGCTGCTGCTGCTGCTGCTGCTGCTGCTGCTGCTGCTGCTGCTGCAGCTTCCTTGCTCTGCTGCCTCCACCTTCTCAGCTGCTCGTAATCATGATCTGGCTGCAGTACCTGCTGTCCTATTCGATGCTGTGCCGTGGTGCTGCCGTACTGCCGCGCCGCCTACATTTCCTGCCAGTCGCTTCCATGCACTGTGTGGCCTACCTGCGCTGCTGATGCGACCCATGCAGCCACCGGCGCTGCCACTGCTTCCCTCAACAGCCTTTCTCCCTCCATCTGCACCCCCCTGAACAAGCTGCAGGCTGCTGACTATCAGAAAGGTGCTCGGACTTCAACTGACTTTCATTCAAGAAGTTTACGCACGCCGGCGAGCATCCTGAGATTTCCCTCTGCACCCCAAAGGCCCTCTCCTTCCTCTCCCCTACAACCTCAGTGCCTATGCTCACCCTGCCCTTCTCCTCCCCCACCTCCGATTCACTGTAAGCGCCTCACGCAGCTGCTACGCCTGGCTCCCCCTCCACAACCCCCCCACTCACAACACTTGTCACTGCGCATCCCCACCCGCAGCCCCCTGACCAACCCCACAACCCAGTGGCGCCTCTCGACCTGCCCTTTGCCCTCCCCCACTTCCGACTCACCGTCAGCGCCTCGCCCAGCTGCTCCGCCTTCAGCTCACCCACGCTGGCCAGCAGGTCACGAGCCTCCTACGAAAACGGGGGGCACAGGGGCGGAAGGGAGGAAGCACAAAGGACATCATGGTCATGGAAGAAAAGGGAGAGGCCTTGAAACACAGAGGCACATGAACTACAATGGTGGTCATGACAGGACAGGAGCTGGAAGCGCAGAAGCTGGAGGCTGTTGGTGTATCTTCAGACAAACCCGCACCCCGCCCCAGCCCCAGCCCTGCCCCTGCCCCTCCCACCCCTCTCCCACCTTGGCCTTGTCAGCGGGCAGCGGGTTCTTCTTGTCCTCCAGTGCTGCCTCCAGCGCCCCCTCCAGCAGGTGGTCAGCGCGGTAGCAGTCACCAGTCTTGACGTCAGTGACCATGAAATCAGTGAAGCGCTCCACGTGGCCAGAGGCCTTGAGCACGATCTCGGGGGTCACGGCAGGGCACTCCACCTCCAGCATGTTCTCCTCAAGCACAAAGTGCTGGCGCCAGGCCTGAGGGGGGGGAGGGAGGCGTGGGGGAGGGGGAGGGGTTGTGTTCGGGCTGCAGCCGTAACGTGTGAGTGAGTGCTTACTCACAGCATAGGACTGCACATGGGTGCACGGCAGAGACAGAATGGTGCAGGCCATGAAAACCAGCACACTGCCATGACCGACAGGTTCACAAGCTGCACGCTGTGCCCCATGGCGAAAAGCCCGCTGAAAGTGTCACTTCTTACTCCCAACCCTCTGCGTGCCTTCCATCCTCATGCCCAGCCCTGCCGTCTCACTTGACACAAAGCACATCCCAGTTCGCTGCAGCCCGGCTGACCTGGGTGATGTTGGCCTTGATGGCGCAACCGGGAGGCCCATAGTCATAGAAGCCAGCCACTGAGTTGTAGATCTTGAAGGAGGGGATATAGAAGAGACGCCGCTCCAGGGTGCCACCCTGAGAGAGAGGGGCGCAGGGAGCATCAGCGGGTGTCAGGTCAGATTAAGGCATCTATGGACCATGCAAGCTATGCTGCAGCATGCATCCTGCCTTTGCATGTCTGTGTGACGTTCCAAGAGTTACTCGCCGCTAGGCCCGCGTGAGTGACCACCTGCACGTTTACCATGCACAGCTCCTTGTCCTAACTCTGCCATGCTGCTGTCAGCTGTGATCCCATCTAGTGCACTTGGCTGAGCAAGATCGGGCACCGTTTTCCCAATCGGTGCGGCGGCGCATGCAACACCTGCGCTCACCAACAGCGCGCGGAACTGCTCCCTGCTCTGCGACGAAGACTTGCCGGCAACCTTCTCGTACTCCTGCGCAAGCGCGTGGGCGCGAAGGGCCACAGGTTTGCATGGGCCTCACCCGGCAGTTTACCGCTCCCTACCCTCCCTCTCTGGCATGCGCCTGACGCTGCAATCGCAGCACCGTAACACTAAGAAGCCTGATTGAATACCGCTGCTACTAAGGCGCGTTGCATGCTGCTTTCCTTGGCGCCCTACCTTCTGCTTGGCGTCCAGCGCCACCTTCAGCTCCTGCAGCTTGGCAATGGCAGCATCCACCTCCACCTACGCAGACGCACACACCAACCCATCGGCCGCTGCAGCAGCCTTGCGAAATGGCTACTGTGTCTGAGCGCAACCTGCCTTCTCAATCTTGCCATCCTTCAGGGAGGCCTTCAGCGACCGCACGGTGTCACCCTGCTTGGTCACCGCCTCCTGTGCGGCCTGCACGCCCTTCTCCAGCTGCTCAGCCATGATCGGGGCTGCCCGAAAGCCTCGCGCGAAGCGGAGGGGACGGGAATGCGCTGTGCTGCACCCAAGCACGCGGCGCAGCAACGAGGAGCCTCCTGACAGCAGCAGCTTTAGACGCGGGGACGCTCGGTACGTCTCGTGTTGGGTTGCAGCGTGCAACAGTTGCAGGTGTGGGGGTTATGATTTTGGTTTTTGTCATTTGCCAGGAGGCTGAACAGTCACCCAGACAACTAGAAAATACGCATGAGATGCAGCCATGCAATCAGCAAAAATACAAACGTTGGGCACACGCATGTGGATCGTGAAAGCCCATATTTATCAATTGGAGTGACGAGGGCACAGGAGCACAGGCGCTGACAGCAATAAGCTATCACACTCTTCACTTCAAGCCCAGCGTCTCGAGGCCCTCCAGGATGCCGAGGGCCTCGTGTTTGCGGGTTACGATCAGCCTCCCCGGCGCCTCCTTGCCCTTCTGCTCCTCCACCCAGCGCAGCAGGTCGGGCTGTGCGTTGCCTACCACGATAGCAGGGTTCTGGCCTGCAGTGCATCACCCAGTGGCAGAAGGGGCAGCGGGCCACACGCAACGTCAGCGCTGCATGGTCTAGGGAAGGTTGGGTGGAAAACAGCAGCTGCACTACAAGCAGTATTGTACCCAGGTACTTCTGTGGAGACCGCTATAATCTTCACAACAGGCCACGCCAGGCGCTTCACAAGTGCACCCACCCGCCAGCATGAGGATGTCATTGCCGCTGTCGCCGCATGCGACGGTGTGCGATACAGGGAAGTCGTAGCGCTTGCGCACATACTCCAGCGCCTCCAGCTTGCCTGCCTTGATGGGCACGATGTCAAGGTACCTGCGGGGAGGAAGGATTCAGGGGCAAGGGTGTGCGGGCAAAGAGATGAGACCAAGGGTATGGAATTTGGGGCAGTTGTGCAGACTGAGACGAGTGGTTAAGCACGGCAGCGAGCACACGGCAGCAGGGGTGGGATGACTGTTTGAAAGGGGCAGGTGCAACATAAGGCAAAACCAGGGGGCTTGCCTGTGCAGAAGAGGCAAGCTGCGATCCTGAACACTGTGTGCATATGCGAGCTTGACAGTGCTGCTTCCTCTCTTCCCACAGCTGCCGCCCCCGCTGATGCCTGCGCCGTATCCCCTCGCGCCTCATGCCAAGGCTGGCCCCTGCCAGTCGCGCTCACCTCCACTCCCCGTGTCCGCTGGTGATGATGTTTGCGGTGACCGCTGCGTCCTGCAGCGACCCCCTGACTGCCTGCAGCACCTGGTCCAGGGACTTGACGTTGACGCCACATGTCACCTGATGGAAGGGCACGGCAAGGAGGGGGGTCAATTGTATGACCGGGGACGGTGGTGGAGGGACTGGGCGTCAATTCCATGTGTCACGGGAAAGAGGGTGGCTGTTGAAGCAAGCGCTGGCCGCTGTGCCTATCTGCAAGTGCTCTGTATGCTGCTCAACGGTGACACACAGGAACGACTTCATGGGCCAGACGTCATTCACAGCTGTGCACCAAGCACTCTCCCTGGGAACCGACTGTTTCACTGAGGTCCCGCTCTCCCGGGTCGTGGAGACCGCCTACTGCACCCGTGGCCTGCCCCTCATGCCCCTGGATGCCCCAGGCGCACCTTGTGCTCGTTTTGCTCGTCTGGTGGTCGGAAGTGCATGGACTCCTTGCCGGCCTGCGCAGCACAAGGCAGTGGGTGAGCAGCGGCGTCCAGTAAACACCCAACTTAGCAAGGCAGAGCGAGACAGCACCACAAGGCGCAGGTTGTACAGACACCGACCCTTATCGTGCCTGTAGCTTGGGTGCAAGTCTGGCATCAGAACCAGAAGTGCATACTTCTGGCCGTAAGCCCACTCAGGTCTCAGTGCAGCAACAAGCTAGCTGAATGCTTGATGGTCTCTCCACCTGTCCCCCAGCGCTACCACATGCCTCCCTCCCGGCTGTTCTTCCTCAGAGCCAACAGCACTACATATTTCTGAATTACACCCTAAGCAGCCACAGGCCGCCCCTAACCCCACACGGCCCACCATTGCCAGCGCCTCGTAGCAGGCTTCCCTGACCGCCTCTGCGTTCCAGCCCTGGTCCAGGGTGGCTGACCAGGCCATGTCCTCCTGCCAGCTGCCAGCCTCAAAGCGGTACACCTTGGTGCCCACTGCGCTAATCAGGGCGTCAGGGTGCGCCATGCAGTGCGCCTTGTCCTTCAGCAGCTGCTGGAAGGAGCCCAGTGCCCTGCATCACAGAGGGGGGCACATGCAAAAGGGTGAGCACAGGCGAATGTGGAGAGGGAGGCTGGAAAGAGCTGTGGGCGATGACGTGCGCTGAGGTAGTCGCAAAGTGCTTGACCTGTCCCACCAAGGAGACAAGGACAAACGCAGGGGCACTTGCTTAACTCGCCCGTGCCTACCCGGCCGAAATGGCTCACGAGCGCCTTGAGGCTGCTGTCCTGGCAGCCACACGCGTCCTTAAACCTCCCAACTCCTGCTCTCCTGCCCGTACACCTGACCCCGAGTCCCCCATGTCCTCCATCCACCTCACCTGCCCGTGTTGTACACCAGCACACCGCCCCGGACCACCCCGACGTCCTCCCAGAAGCGCTTGAACTGAGCCGTGGACCCATCGTCGCCCACCATGGTGCCGTCCAGGTCACTGACCACCATGACTGATGGCCCGCTCACTGCCTGCACTGAGCCGCCCTGCACGGTGTACCGCCCAGGGCCGCTGACCAGGTAGTTGCCTGCAGGAAAGAGGGCACGAGGCAGGTAGGGGGGGTTGAGACAGCGCGCCCACACTTTGCGAGGTATAAGCGATTCACGGGAAGTGAACCTGGCATGCAACACATAACTGCAATTGTTGCCAAGCGTCAAGCACTTAGCGTCATCTCATGATTCATCTGCCAGATCTTGCATCGCTGCCATCGGTACCGTTGCCGCGGCTGGAAAAGGGGCAGGCCCTCTGCCCCAACCCACCTTCTGCGGCCTTGTTCCAGTTGTTCTTTTTATCCGTGGCGACAAACTCAAACGGCGTCCCCTCCACATCCGCAACTTGCCACTGGCCAGGCGCTGAGGAGACCTGCAGGCCAGTTGAAGAACACTAGATAGGTAGGTAGGTAGGCCATTTCAAATCCGTAGTGAGCCGCAAGGGGACAGAAGATGTTTGGAGGAGATGGCAAATTAGCCACTAGCTTTGCCCCAGGATTCATTCACTGGTCTGGAGAGAGGGTTATCAGACTGCTGAGCGTGCCTGCCTGCGTGGCACATTCCTCTGTCCCTTGCACGCTTACGACCACTCTGGGACATTCTGCCACTGTGACCCAAAGAGCGGTTAACCACAGAAGGCGCACCGGGGTCATTGGGATGTCCTTCCAGCTGCCGCCGGCCACTGAGCCATGCAGCCACACCTTGGGCCAATGAGTACGCAGGTAGACCTTGGCACCAGTGATCTTTGAAGCACTTGGAGCCTGGCTGTCGGGCAAGGCAGTGCTTGCTGCAGCCCTGCATGTGATTGCCTTAAATCGCCCTGGACTGCAGGGTAGCCGAAACGCAGCTTTGGTAACAGGTCGTGCCGCCCGGTGAAATGCAGGGACGTGCATGCTGGGACCTTGATTGGGAGTGTTGTTCGCGTTAATGGCATCGCATCAAGGCGCACACTTCGGTCCCGCAAGAAGCAGATCCATGTATGCATTCGCACGGCATCCGCCCACAGAGAGCTGCGCTGGTGGTTGTTGGTGCCAATGGCGTCGAACAACTTTCTGTTCCAGCGGCCACCAGTGATGAAATGGGTGACCTATGTGCTGTCCAATGGGGCCTCTCTCCGCATGCCCATCGCCACTGAGCATGCAGGGCCACGCTTCGCCACCCTGGTGAGCTGCAAAGCCATGCAGGGGCCAGGGGCTGCAGGCAGCGAGTGCAGCAGTGATGGCATGCAGACAGCAGCAGACAGAAACGCTGGTACATGCCATGTTCACGTCCGCCATGCAAAGCAGGTGACATCCGTTATGTTCTGTGCTTGCATACTCACAGGATGTGTTCAACCACAACGTGTGGAAGCACAACATTGAGACTGAGGCCAGCCTTGAAGCGTCCAAGGACGTGCTGCCAGACATGTCAGACTACTACAGCCGATACGGGGGCAAGCAGGCGGGCGGGCAAGCAGGGACAAACAAGAGGCCAGGGAAGAAGGGTGCATAGGGCTGGTGGGTGGGTCGGGCGTGCTGTACACCTTCTACAACTGAATTCATCAGCTGGCCTGGTCCGCTAGCACTGACAACGACTGTTTAATCTGCTGATGTGGATACAGGCATAGACCGATGCACAGGACTGTTTTTTTGGCTTGTTGCTTCTTTTGGACGCGCAAACGCTGCGGCCGGCCTGCAGAACCTTGGCGTTGCATTGTCCACAAAACAGCCTCGTCCCAATGCCCTAGATTGTCCTCTTTCCACTGCACCTGTGCTGTCAATGAACATCACTTGAAGTGCATGCTTGTTGACCACATTAGTAAGTAGGCCATTGTACAGGCCGCAGGGTGCCACAAGGGCAGGTTCGTTCCAGCAAAGCATGGGCAGGCTTAAACAGTGACAAGGGGTGCAGGGCAGCATGGGCAGGCAGTGACTAAGGGAGGAAGGCGCGGGTGCTGCGCATGCGCTTGGTGCAGCTGAATGTGTGATGCATCAAAAGGTACAGGTATTTAGCTCATGAGTACCACTGATCAGTAGGCGATGGGGTGGAGGAGTGTCAGGGGGGTAACAGCACATGGGAGCCAGTCAAGAAGGAGTCCAGCAACGAAACGGGATTTAAAGAGTGTGTGCAACCCGCGGCAGGTCGCCGTGAGGCAAGTGTTGGCCCCAGTGGTTGTGGTGGCCTGCAGACGAGAGTTCATCCCGTGCCAGAACAACCACCATGCAGCAGCGCAATGCCCGCCAGCAAGCTCGGCAGCATGTCATCACACATTTTCTCCACATGCCGCAGTGCTGGGGACGTGTCCATGCCTGTGGCTGCGCCCATGGTGCAGTGCTGCAGGTCCCAGTACCTTTGGCTCATGCGGCGTCAGCAACGGTCTGGTGCTCTCCAGTGTACAGCGAGTTTTTGACCGCTATGCCCTGCACGCCTGGCAAGTACTGGTGGACACTTCACGCAGCAGTGAGGATGGTGAGTATGTGGTGTGGGGCTGCATGGAACGCGCAGGGTACCATGGCCATGGCCATGGCCTAGGCCAGGTCGATGCATTTTTCACACTTACTTGGCCAGGCTTGCGTCAGGAATAAGACCAAGATTACAGTGAACACTTCATCCTCTGTGTGCCTGTGCCTGCTGTCACGGTGCAGGCCCTGCCCAACAGCAACATGGCCTCCGATAGCCCGCTTTGGTTTTTTTCTTGCGCATTGAAATTCAGCAGCTGCAGTCATGAGATGGCGCACATGGCCTAGGCCTGCGCGACTGCATCTTATCGATTGTGCCTGTGCTTTGCACCACTGTTGCTGGTCACTGTTTGGCAGGATGTGCTGTACCCCTGCCGGTCAGTCCTGTGCACTCTGCTACCTGCATGTCAGGTACCGCCGCGAGAGCTGCCTGCGCAAGCAATGCAAGTGATACAGTATCGCTGATACTGGCGATATTTGGCTGAGGCCCCATCCTAGGGTGTGACACAGCCCCTCATCTGTTCATAGTGTTGATGAACCCGGTGTGGGAGTGTGAGCCACAGGGCAAAGTTGCAGCATGGACTGATGTACATGTTACAAATAGGGCGACGGCTGGCAGCCCTTATCACAATCATCCTTTCCTGCGCTGTCATGAAAAGGACAACATGCAACTCACAAATGCACAACATGGCGGCGCCAGCGCCGAAAACTTGACGATCAGAAGGAACAACAGCTCCAGGACCACTGTTGGTCTGGGGTGGCAGTAGCGCGCTAGCCACTGGCGCTCTGTTTGGGCCTATACCCTTGTATGAACAGAAAGCTGCGTACCTAGAGGAATTCGACACATGAAAACTGACTGTGGAAAGGTGCACAAATCATGCGGCCACCTCTTGAACAAGTGTACACGCTCCACGCCCCTTGATGCGGCTGGATGCCGCTGACGCGCTGATGCAGGTTGCCTTGGAACTATTGCAACAACCTAGAACCGTGGGTTTCTTCTCTGTTTTTATGTTCAGATGTACTTGCTTTTTGACTTGAAGAAAGCACCACCTGCTGCAGCCTGCACTGGCAAGAGGGCATGGCATCAGGAGGACCCCCTTCAATGGGATGGGCGCCCTGCTGTGCCCCACGCCCTTCACCCTTGCTCGAGAGCTCAGGGCACGGGCATGGCCTCCTCCTGGGCAGGTGCCAAGTGTGGCATCTGCGGGGGCAGTTCACCCCCCAGCGCAGCGTACATGGCGCGTGGGCCAGCGCCCCTGACCGGGAACACCTGCGGCAGGTGAGCAGCAGCGCGGGGGCAAGCAGCAGCTCAGAACCTGCGTACAGTGCTCCACGTTCTGATTATTGCATGCAAAGGCGCAACCCACAAGATTCTCAACAACACAAGTCTGCTGCCAACAGCTGGTCTACGCCTCCCGCCGCCACACCACGCACAAGCTCTCCTTGCTCTCTGTGTCATCCCCCACCATGCGCGATGCAACGCTACTGAGCTCCTCAACCAAGGGGCCGCACCTTGATCTCCTTGACCTTGCCGTCCTGGATGCGCACCATCTGCGCTTCCTCCTCCAGGCAAAAGTGGCGCCCGCTGGGGGCCAGCGGCGCCAGGCCGGGCAGGCACAGCGCCTTGCCCGTGTGGTGCTGCAGGCGATCAAACATCAGACAAGAGGCGTTGGGCAGGCGGCGGACGGGCATCAGGCCTTATGCTGCGCACGCTGTCAAGGCACCGTTGCAAAGGACCAGTGTGTGCGGCCGAAGCGACTCACCCCTGTTGCTTGCACAGTGACCAGCATGAACCCGTCTGAGTCCAGCTCATATGTGCTGGCATGGCTCCCTGTTTTAACGAGAAGAATCACACACAGGCACACGCGATGGCAGCTCCTGTCAATGCCTGATTATGTGCGCATGCTGGCCAAGGCTGCTTTACTGCCCAGCGCAAGGTAACTCATGGGCTGCACTGCGACAGGTACTCTGTTGNCCCCCAAGGCGGCACTCACAGGTGAAGTCGGGCACCGAGGGCAGCACAATGTCGTACAGGAGAGACAGGTAGTCATTGCGGGTGAACTTGCGCTCGTGACCCGCCTGCAAACACAGCAAGCAAAACAGCAGCAGCAGCAGTGTGGTGGGCGGCTGGCAGCTGACTCAGGGCCGATGATTCTGTGTGATGTGATGCCTGGCGTCAACAGCGAGCACATATAGGTAGCCCCCCGTTCTCTGCTGCGCCGCTGTGAGCATGGAGTACCTCTCACCTCGTACATGGAGAAGTCTTCGGCCATGCGCTGCTCGGCCTTGTCACGGCGCAGGTCAGTGTAGAACTCGATGATCGCTTGCCTTGCCTCCTGCTGCCTCAAATCCGCCTGTGTTGCAACAGAGAAATGAGGCGGGTGTCAGCAGAAAAGTGGTACTGTATGCTGTTGGTGGTTGCTCGATGCACGCTCTCAGGGTTTTCTGCTGACATGGCCTGATGGGCGTGCTGCTTTGGACCATAACCAGGTTACAGGCAGCCATGATCTGCAGCCAGGGTTCCCTGCTGGCCTTGATGGCCTTGCATGAGCAGACGCAGTTCCGAGGCCCATCCCACCTTGGGATCGACTGCCCGTCGCAATGCGGTGGCTACCATTGAAGGCAATCTGGCAGATACGCTCTTCAAGGACACCTTCAGCTGCGCGACGTCCAGCAGCGCCGCGCTGACGTGAACCCTCCTGCTGGCGCGGGACATGCTTCGCGAAGGGTTTGGGCCCTGGGCGAAGGAGGTGCGCTGGGCGGCCATCCTGCGCTGCACCGGTGCGCTGCTCTTGCGGTGCAGCATTGCTGTGCGCGTGAGATATCCTGAGAAACGCATCGAGTGATCTGTTGGAGGAAGAAAGCCCTTCTTTCCCACTTCAACCACAGCGTTTGATGCATTTGCTGAGAGTGGCTTGCGCCCCGCAGTCAATCACAGGGAGAGCGCGTACTTTCGATTTCAAGCCCCGCGCAGCGCGAGGGTGGGTGCTCCACCAAATCTCGCACGGACGATACAAACGGCCTGCATGTATATATGATTGTGCATGCCAAAATCTGCAAAGCCGGCACGTCTGTTGCTTGTTAGCGACCTGAATGACACACTGGTTGGGGACGACGCTGCAACGGCTGAGTTTGGGGCTGCGTGGCTGACCTGCTGTGAACAACAGAATGGAGCGCAGCTGGTGTACAACACAGGAAGGTAGGAGCTTGCCTCATCTTACCAGCCAGACCTGCTGGGAGATTGATGTTGAGGGTGGCAGTCCCTTGCCCTGCACAGGTCGCTGCAAGAAACGGTGCGACTGCTGAGTGAGAAGGCACACTGCCTGCCAGGACCGGACGCCCTGGTGTGCTCGCTTGGTACCCGCATCTACTGGCCCTCGCAACACGGCGATGGCAGCAGCTGGGAGGAGGACGTGCCATGGAGCGGGCATGTGGCGCAGGGCTGGAGCAGGGACGCGGCTTGGGACGCCTGTGATGCCCTGGTGATGTTGGTGCGCATCAGGGGCAGGCTGTGGAGAGCTGGATTGTTTTGGCAGCAGCGGCGCTTTTGCAGCATGCTGACGTCCCACCAGCAAAAGCAGAGGGTCCTTCAC
This sequence comes from Chlamydomonas urium, assembly GCA_039880955.1. NCBI lineage: Eukaryota > Viridiplantae > Chlorophyta > Chlorophyceae > Chlamydomonadales > Chlamydomonadaceae > Chlamydomonas > Chlamydomonas urium. The sequence goes on along the minus strand of JAWZTI010001036.1, from coordinate 5,546 downwards.
CCAGCATGCTCATCGCTTTGCCCATCCGCCCTCCTGCATTCTGGCGTCAGGAACAAAACGAGTTCCAAATCAAGTCAGTTGACGACTGCAAGGTCACCTGCGTCGTGGCTGCTGGCAGGCTACAGGAAGCAGAAGATCTCTTGGCGCAAGAGCTCAGTGCACGAGGCGTTGAGGCGCTGGTGATTATGAGTGGGCAAGAAGCCATCAGGTAAGCTAAGACGATTGCTTCATGAAGGGTAAAAGGATATTTTTAATGCAACGGGCGCTGGAGCCAGGCAAAAATAGCGCGTTAGAAATGCAGGAACACTAGCGCGCTCAGGAGATCTGTGAGGGGCATGGCATGTGTTTTGCCGCCACCACCACGTGAACTCACCAAAAGCACCCTTGCACATATGCCCACCCTCCGCCGCAATGCAGGTACATGACTGTGGTCCCTGCGCGAGCGGGAAAGCTGGCGGCGCAGGAGCACGTGCGGCAGCGCTTCGGTGTGCCTCTTGACAGGACCGTCTCCTGTGGCGACAGTGGCAACGACAAGCTCATGCTTGCGGGTGAGGGCAAACGGTGTCAACGCCGGCTCCAGTTTGCCGCAACGTCTGTTCACAACGTTGTGCATGATTTGATGGCTTAAACTTCCGAGATGCTGTGGCCTTGCAGATCGTCCAACGTTTCCGTTGTGCATGCTGATTGTTGCACAGGTGCCAATGCTGCAGTGGTGGTGGGCAACGCGGAGCCTGATCTGCTCGCTTGGGCCCAGCAGCAGCAGCAGCAGCAGCAGCAGCAGCAGCAAAAACAGCTTGCTGTAAATGGGAAGCAGCGTCTGTATGTGTCCAAGGGGCACGAGGCCAGGGGTGTTGTAGAAGGGCTCAAGCAGTTTGGCTTCCTTTGATGCACCATGGCCTGCGGGCACTGGCACAGGTTGCATTATGCATGCTGCACAACACGCTGCACAACACCCTTCTCGACATGAGCAGCAGTTGGAGGGCGCTGCATCGCGTGCACATATCAGTTTTTTGCACAAAAGTCAGGAGGCGCTGGTCAGTGCGCACACGCTTCTCTCAAGAAAGGCATTTGCTGAACTAGCTGAACTGAAGCTGCATGCCAGGTACAGGCCTTCAATGCTGCATGCAGCTGTTCCCAGCCCGGTGGTTGAAGTGGCAGCCTGCAGACTGAGGCTCATCCAATGGCAGGACAACAGCCATGCAGCAGCGCAATGCGCCCAGCCTACCCACCAGCAGGCTTGGCTTCACATGTGAGGTGCACCCACTCGCCTATTGGAAGATCCGCTGCTGCGGACTCGACACATGCCGCAGTGCACGCACTGCGCATGGGCATGTGCCTGGACTGCAGCCGTGCCTGTAGCTGTGCCCTCGGTCCAGTGCTGCAGGTTCCAGTACCTCAGGCTAGATAGCAGCATCCAATGTCCTGTGCAACTTGACTCTGGTGCTCTTTTACAAAAAAAATGGGTTGAAAAGAGCGACAAACTTATTGACATAATCTGCGCTGCGATCATTCATGATGCTTTTGCGAGATGGGCAGCCTGTTTGTTGAGCATCGCCATGTTGCCCTTCAAGTCAGCAAGGACACATAGCCTGTGATTCACAGGTGATTACAAGTGCTGCCTCACCGGCAACGGCAGCATCAGTCATGCCACGCCGCTGACCATGTGCAGGCCGCCAGATGTGATGCTGAGGAAGGCGTGCTAGATGCATTCAAGGTCAAGCTGCTTGATTCGGAGTGGGCGAGAGCTGAGGGCAAGGCGATGTATCCACTAAACATGGCACCTCGTCCTGGACGCCCTGGCACTCTGCAGCCGGCCCTGGCCAGCTGCTTCACAAGAAGCATGACAGCTGATTGTGATGTTGCCTTTTGACGTAGTGTAAGAGGCTGACCGCTCATGTCGAGTCCACAAGCAACACCTTCACACGTCAGTTGGCAGCAGCAGCATGTGAAGTGGCAGTGTGACGGCATCCCTGTGCTTGGTCAGTGCTGCCGGTCACAGTAGCAACTGCGAGCAGCTGTTGGACCTGGCAGCATTGTTGCAGCATGGTGACAGAAGCGACCAGGCGTGTGGGCGGAAGCGGCAGCAACAGCAGGAGCACCGTTCAGACAGCAGGGTAAAGGTCTGGACATTGGTGGTCGAGCTGCAGCACAAGGCTGCCTTTTGCTGGTTGTTCGATGCGAATATCTTTGAGCAAATTTGTTCCACGCTTCAGCCACCGGGAGGTCTGCGGAATTGAAGCTAGGTCGCAGCTAGCTCGTATGCAGCTCCTTATCAGCCTTCAATCGAGCAGCTGGTTCGATTGCTGAAAGTGCAGGTCGTTGTTTCAGGTCGGCAATGGCGGCACTTGTTCCGCCAGCTCCAGTCGCACCACCATGCCGCGCTGAGCTTGTGCTGTAGCGCACGTCACTGCCTGCTGCAAACAGGACAGCAAAGTTGAACCAGTCCACCCATGTCCCATGCAGACAGACAACAGCTGTTGAGCTCGACCCAAGTGCTGCCCAAGAGCCAAGCGCAGCTACCGCAAGCTCCTCTGCACCAATGCAGAACATAAGGCTGCAAAAGGCCTGTCATAAATGTGGGTCAGCAGGCTGCAGCACAAGCGGGCCGGCACAGCTTGCACCGCCTGTTGTCCAACTTTCTGCATGCTGGGACGGTTCCTTGCTACGGCATTTGCAGATGTGCCATGGGTGGCGCTGCTGTCCCTCATCATCATCACGGTTGGCGTGATCCTGTGGTAAGCCTATGTGGACAGCTGGGAAGTATCTCAGACAGTGGAGCATCACTTCATGTCAAAGAGTTTTGCGCAAGTCTTTAGAACAGTCACAGCGCCTGCTCCCTTGTTGCAGCGGCTGAGGCTCGCTCACACCTCTGTGTCCCGCAACCGTCCGTCTGCAGGTCTGTGGGTAGCAACAAAGCGCTGGACAGCACCAATGTCGTGCTCAGTGTGCTGGGTGTGGAAGCATCCTCGGTGCTGGTGACTGTGCGCCAGGCGGCCACAGGCGCAGTCGTGGTGTGCATGCTCATGGCCGTGGGCATGGTGCTCATGGCACTGGGCCGCACATCACTGGAGAAGAGGATCGACGAGCAAGGTACACAGCAAGGGCAGATGGGGATAAGGGTTCTAGGGTTTGAGAATGGACTGATCTTGGACGCAGCAGGAGGTCAGGCCTGACCGCCACTACAGGCAGTATTGCAGGCGGTGTCCAGCTGTGCCCCCCGCTGTGCAACAGTGTGGCATTGCGCTCAGGGCATGTGAGCAGACAGGTGTCATGACAGGCCGCAGGACGTTAACTCCNGCTCAAACAACCCTTCTCCCTCTCACCCTGCTCCTCCTACCCAGGCCCACCTGCACCTGGCAGCAGCCGTCAACCTGTCCATGCACTTGTGCACCCGCTGCCTTGACAAACATTTGCTGTTCTCCCTCAACGCTCCTCACCACGAAACCGCATCATGCCCGTTCCCTTTCTCTTGCACCCGCTCAGGCCGCGCGGTGTGTGGTACCTGGCTGTGGCTAGCCATGCAGGCCGTGCTGGCAGCTGTTTGGTGGCTGATCCTGCTGTGGGTGGTGTTCGTCATCTTTGGTTCCTGCGTCTGGTATGCTGCCGCCTACATCCTGGAGGGTGCGCTCGCCTACACGCTGACCCTCAGCCGCACGCTCAGCCAAACGCTCAACTCAACAGCGGTCAATGCGACGACGTATACAGCTGGCACGAACGCAACGCTGCAATGCCCCGAGTACTGTTTCAACAGCGCGTACTTCTCTTTCTACTCCTCCATCCAGGTGCGGCATGTGGTGGGGTAATCGGGGAAGGGGCTGGTCCGCGTGACTCATCCTGTGGTGCAGAGGCGTTCAAGCACACAGATATGGTGCAGGAAGGACAGCCCAGCACCTCGCAAATTGCTGCCAGAGGAGCGTCTAGATCACAGCACTCACCTACCTGGTCACTTGAGATTAGGGCCTGCATTGCCTGCCCATGGATGTTGGCTCATCACCCGCACTGCCCTCCTTTGCTTCAGGACCGCTGCATCTGCGAGTCCGCTAGCCTGAATCAGGCGTGGAGCGCTGCCGACAACGCAGCACGCAGCCTGCACCTGACGGTGGCGGGTGCGTTTGTGATGTGGGTTGGCACCAGCTTCCTGCTGCTGCAGGCAGCAGCTAATTTCGCGGCCACAAAGCGTGAGCGTGAGCTGCTGCTGCGTGCACAGCGCAACGCTGCGTCCGCCGTGAGCCACAGCCTCGCTGCCAATATGCAGCCGGGGCTGCCCGCGGAGTACAAGGACACGCAGCCACTGCTGCACGCGCCACAACATGCAGTGGTGCAGATGCAGCCATCGCAGGCGGCCATGGGGATGCAGCAAGGGATGCCGGCAGGCATGCGGCCTCCCAGCATGATGCGCTAGGCACGAGCAGGGAGGTGGTATTCCAACAGGGTTGGGGGGGCACGGCAAGTCATGTATTGTTTGGGTCATCCGCATTGGACGGTATGACCAGGCGTAGATTTTTGCATCAAGGCAGGCGGCGCTGTCTGCAAGGCAGCACGTGAGCGTGCATCCAACCAGCGCAGAGGTCCACTGCCGCCGGCAGGAAGGATGTAGGGGCTGATAGGCAGAGGCTTCAGCTTCGCGATGACAGCTTGTGATTGCAGGCTTGCACGCTCTCACAAACGGGCGCCCAACCAAGCAGCACCTTCAAGGAACTCGCTTGTAGACAGTAGCTTGTGTTCACATCTTGCTGTCCCTGAGGCCCGGGGCACACATCAGGTTGTGTTTGCAGGGGTGCTTGTGCCTGGTAATGGCTCCTGCAACTGTTAGCGATGTGTGCTTAGTCTTGGGACAGCCGTATTCCAATTCTTCTACCTCAACCTTGCACTGACATGAGTCTACCTTGCCTTTTTGCCAAGATTATTGGTGATGGTTGAACATGCCGCTGTCACGACAAATGCCAGCAGAAGTCCTGCACAGTGATGTTCTGCTCCATGGCCACTGTCAGTGGTCCACTGAACGCTTGACAGCCTCCCACTGGTGCTATGTTGATTGCCAGCCACCGCCAAGCACGGTAATTGGGTCATCACGCAGCATGCCCATCGTGCTGCTGAGAATAACTGCATTACACAGCTGCGGGGGGAAATCTTTCCATCAGCAACTCGCTGGGTTAGCTGCATTGCAGTCGCATCTAAGCTATCTCTTTTGGCCTCCCCGATTTCGCAATCCGCAACTACAGTACAACAACCTGCCCCCGCTGCCCGACTGAAGTTGTTGTGAGCTCCGAAAGTGGCCCCATTGTCTTCTTAGCCCCGCCTCGCCTTCGCTGCTGCTTAGGTGCGTGCCTTGCAGCCTCCAAAGGCATGGTGTTGAGGCATACCATCGCCTGCGACACAGCCGAGCAGCACAATGCTCACAGCAAGCTTAAGCTCGCTGAGAGAGAGAGAGATCGTTACAGAGGCCACCCATTCGGGCGGGGTATTGAAGACAAGGGGAAGCAATGACCACTCAATCCGAGGGTAACAACCGATGAAGTTACGAAATCGCAGGGCTTGTAACCGCC
>JAWZTI010001035.1:0-17431 GCA_039880955.1 Chlamydomonas urium | reverse complement strand
CTGTTCCTCCTCCTGCTGCTGCTGCCGCTCAGGCCTGGTCCCAATTCCTGCCGCTGCATGTGCTGCCCACGTCAGCAGCTGCAGCTCAAGTCCCATCTCATCACCCGAATGAATGCTGCAGGGCTGACCACTCCTTGCGCACTCAAGCAGCTGTTCAGGCAACAGCGGCAGCGCCCCTGCCGTCAGCGGAAGCAGCTCAGCCAAGGACCCGCCGCCTGCCGCTGCTGCCTGAGCCGGTGCAGGTGCTGCTCCTGATGCAGCCGCGTGCGCAGCCCCTGCCCCTGTTCCTGACCCGCTCAGCTGGTCTGTAAAGTCACTGAGCAACTGGTGCAGGGCAGAGTGGTGCAGCGCATCCTGTCCCACCACCACCATCAGTGCTGCAGCCACCAGACGCAGCCCCTCGCTCTGCAGGCTCGGCGACACAGCACTCTGCGTCTCCACCTGCTCCAGGACACACCAAAGGTTCTCAAACACCTCCAGGGCGCTCAGCTGCTGACCCCCTGACCCCGATGGTGGTGCAGGCACAGGCTGCTGGTGCTGGTTCTAAACCTGGCTCTCAGGTGTTGGCTCGGTGGGTAGCTGCACCTGCCGATGTGACAATGTTTCACTTGCAACCTGGGCCATGGCGGGGTCAGCTTCTTCCAAGCAATGTGCAATGAAGGCAGCAGCCTGTTGGAGCAAAGCAGGTTGTGCAGTTGACACATCATGCATGTCAGGACAACCGGGTTTGCTGCAGCACAAAGGGTGGCGGGATGCAATGCTGCTGCTGCCCTGCACGCAGACCCACCTCCCTGCTTGACATCAACTTGTAGAGCTGTGGTGTACCACTTCCGAACTCAACACCCCTCACGTAATGCACCTGAGCAAGCGAACAAGACAAAGCAGGCAGTTGCCATGCTCACAAATCTAATTTTCGCAGCATCCAGCAGGCAGACAAGGACAGATGCGCAGTGCACTTACATGGTCGCATCTGGCCGAGCTTGATCGGGGCTTGTTGGTTGACATCAGGTAGAAGCGCTCAACATTAGCCAGGGTGCTGCCAGGCCCTGCACAAAACACGGCGAGCAAGAGAACATCAAGCCAGACAAGGGGCACACAAAGCTTGGGGGCGCTGCAGCGGCTTCTCAGGTTGCGCGCAGGGCTGCCATAACTCGCGTTGTTTGCAAAGCTCTGCCTGTACCCGCTGCTTGCGCTGCTCCCCGTGCTCCGCAGCCACTAGTTGCTCCCCAAACGCCACTGCCATTGCAGATACACGAGCACCGTGCGGAATTCAAGGGCCACTGCAAATGCATAAACATGAGCACGTGTGCTATAGCGGACGCACACCACCACATGCAAGTTTCAGGTACTGTCGTCTTCACCCAACAGCAGCTGCTGTTGGGTGCAGCAGCAGCAGCATAGGTCACAAGCGCCGGACTAGCCTGACCTTGCTTGCTCACCTGCGCTCTGCACTGCTGCCTCAAGGCTGTCATCTTGGTGGCCTGGGTGCTGCTCATGAACGTCAGCGCAGGTGTCAGGAGCTGAGGTCTGGTGCGCCACAGGCAAGGCTGCACCACACATGCCTGAGCCACCCACTGCACACGCCTCATCCACTGCTGCTGCCTGAAGCTGCTCGCCACCAGGCGTGGTGTCCAAAGGTGCTGTGCTCGTGCTGGTTCCACAGTTGGAGCCTGCAGCTGCTTCTGGACCTGCCTTTCCTGCTCTGACGCACTTCCTTGACAATTGTGCAGCACCATGCAGGCCTGACGTCGCCGGACTTGAACCGCGGCTGCGCTTGGCACCAGTTGATATTGTTGCCGGCAAGACCTCGAGCTGCAGAATGCCCGCTGCGACGCTCCACTTGCGCTTGTGCTGCCCGCTGTCGCCTCGGCCGCATGAAGCGCGTCGATTACCCATGTGGGCACCAATGCAACAACTGATCTCGCTTTGATCCGCCTCAGCTGCACCTGTGCATAGGCCCATGCAGTGAAATACAACAGGCAAGGCGTGAGGTGGCATAAGCAACATCCGGCACAGCGAAGCATTTCCGTGCACGTGAGGATGCAGATTTGCAACCAGCTGCTGAGCTTCACATCCATTCGTCAGGGCGCGGTCCGCCTGTCTGCCCCTTGCAACACTGTTTCCTGACTCACCGGTAACTCCGCTTTGAGCTCTGACATGACCCACAGGCGAAGCTGCATCAGCTGAGGCACCTTCGCTGAGCTGCCAAACAACTCCTGCAGCGTCGCTAGGGATATGTAGAGGCGCCTGTCAGATTTGCAGATGGGCAGCAAGCTGCCAGCTGCCTCCTCAGCAGGCGCGGCAGTCGCTGCTGCCACTGCAGCAGGCGCTATGGACGCGTCCTGAATGGGCACCTGCACTATACCTGCATTGAGCAGCAGTCCTGACCCTTGCGAGGGGACCCGGTGCTGGTGCTGCTGCGGTGCTGACGGTGACGCTTGTGGCAGGGACGCTGGCGGGTGTGTGATGGGCCAAGGCTGAGGCTGAGCCGCCTGCTTGGCGTGCTTCTGGAGTGGTTGAATGCATGGCATGACTGGCGCTGCTGCAACCCTGGCCGCACCTCCACTCTGGTGGTGTGCGATCACCGCAGCAGCCTTAAAGAGCGATGGCATGGCAATGGCAAATGCAAGCACTAGCAGGAGAAAGCATCAAACATAGCACGCAGCGGATTAGCTGGTTGCATGGTTGCGTTGAGGCGATGTGTGGTTTTGGACCACTGCTGTTTCTCCTTCTGCAGCTCACCTCAGCGCTGGACGTCACGCGGTAGTACTGTGACGGTTGGTCAGGGTCCTGCAGGTAGTACACCTGAGTGTGGGGCACACAGGCGCGCGTGCTTTCAGTACGCATCACAGCAGGGCATGGCATCTGGCCAGTTGATACCCAGGACTGAGATCCATCTTTACCTAGGCCCGCCATGCTGTCAGTGATTGCCGCTGTTCCAGACCCCTGATGCAGGTATGCAGCACTAACGCAGTCGCTCGCAGTCATGTTGACCCCTGCAGTGGGCCGTGGCAACTTGGAGGTGGAGAACAGCAGGAAACGCTCCACGTCAGCCAGCGTGCTGCCAGGGCCTGCAGGCAGGCAACAAGAAAAAAAGAAACAAAGGACTTTGCTCATGGGCGCGACGAAGAAGCACGGTCTGCAGGCGAGCCTGCCCCCATGTGACATTGTCAGGTGACAAGTCGTAATCACAAGGCATGCTGGCAGGGTGGTCGCAGCCTATAACGACCAGCGGCACGAAGGCGTGAAGGGCTAGCGATGCATCAAGTCCTTGGTGCTCGTTGAGGCAGCGGATATGGTTCTCACTTTGTTCGCACAGCTCCGTCAACACATGCTGCTTGCGCTGCTGCTGCTGCTGAGCGCCCAAGCACCGCTCGTCCGCAGGAACTGTGAGCAGCCGGTACAGCAGCAGGGCCGGGGGACACGAAGGCATCAGTAGGAAGGCACAGCAGCAGGTGCTGCCAGACTAGCACATCTTCCCTCAGTGTGGCAATGCCTGGACTGCAGCATGCCAACATATGTCCCGGCAACCATGCCTACCAGTTGGTATGCCCTGCAGCGGTGCTGTGCTGTATGGTGCTCGCTTGGATGCCCGAAGCTCTGCCAAAAAGACCGCCGGCGCTTCACCCATCTGCCCAGCACCTGCAGTACCAGGAGTAACAGCACCAGCAGTACCAGGAGTAACAGCACCAGAGTAACAGCACCAGCAGTACCAGGGGTACCAGTACCAGCAGTCCCCGCAACCCCAGCACCAGCTTCGGCAGGCGTACAGGGAGACACACCCTCACCGGCAGCCACAGCGCCAAGGTGTTGGGCGCGACGCCATCGCTGCTCACGCCAGAGTCTGCGGCTGCAGCGCCATTGCCATAACCCGACACGCCTGCACCTGCCCTTGCGTCCTGCACCCCAGCAGCTCCGCAGAGCCCTGCGTCTGTTCGCCGGCTGTGTTGGCATAGCTGAGGCTGGTCTAAGCAGTCCGCAGGGTGGCTGGGCGCAGGGTCCTGCTGCAGCTGGCGCCCGCAGCCGCCTGATGGGGACGGCTTGGCCAGCTGCTTGTAGGTCAGCAAGCTCCTCCTCCCTGGTGATGCCGGTGACTGCGTTGCCTGGCCTGCTTGCACGCCCTCTGCCTTGACACTCGCCCCTGCACATGCTGCCGATGGCGCTGCCTGCACTGCAGGCAAGGGCGGTGCGCCACCAATACTGGCCCCTCCAGGACCTGCAAGTGCTGGCAGAGCTGCCAGTGGCAGCGCACGTGTAGGCGGAGTGGCCAATGATGGCGCACGTGATGCGGCACATGCAGGCGGAGTCAGGCCACCACTGGCCACCCTGCCTGCTCGCGCTCTCCCTCTGATCTCTCTGGCTGAACACGCTGCTGCACCTAGGCCTGCCTCACGCTCCTTAACAGGCATCTTTGCCGCTTCCGCTGCTCGTTCCGCTTCCGCCGCTTCCGCTTCCGCCGCTCCTTCCCCTGCAGCTGCACCTACCAATGCCCGTCCTGCCACTGCATCTCTTTCCAACACTCCTCCCGCAACTGATTGCTCCGCCACGGCTCCTCCTTCCGCTGCTCATTCCGCTGCTCCCTCCGCTGCTCCCTCTGCTGCTCCTTCCGCTGCTCCTTCCGCTGCTGCTCCTGATGTCGCCGAGGTTGCCGCCTCTGTTGCCGTGGGCACCGCATCAAGTTGAAGGATGCGAGTGCCGTCCGCTGTGCACCCCCCCGCACTCCACTGCCGCATCGTGGCATCCCGCTGTGCAACCCCCCGCACTCCACTGCCGCATCGTGGCATCCTGCTGCAGCCTCAGCCTTCCGCAGCTGATTGGCCACTGTTGGCGGCACCAACACCACAGTCTTGCCAAGCGCGTTGGTTGCCAGCCGCGCCTGCACACAGCAGGCAAGCGTCATGTCAGCACAGCAGTCAGTTTTCCCCTCCTGCACAATGCCCTGCCTTTAGCGCAAATGGTGCTGCAATCCAGGCGTGGGTGCGCTTCCCTTTGCAAACCTCTAGAGTTGCCCTGCTGTTCTTGCTCTGATTGCAAACCTTTCGAGAGCCTCTGTCAATGCATATTGTCACAGTACTGTTTCCCTAGTTCCCCTGCAGGTTCTCACTCTGGCCTCCGCCATAAGCTCTGACGCCACCCGCAGACGGAACAGCACCACCAGCGGCAACTTCACCAAAGGTCCCAGCGCCTCATGGATTGCGCAGACCTGCAGGTGGATGCGTTTGCCAGTCGTCCAGGTAGACACACGACCGCTCGCTGCGCTGGGGGCAGCTACCGAAACAGGAGGCTTGTCAGGGACAGGTGGCGGAGCAGGAGGCTCGTCAGGGGCAGCTGGCGCAGCAGGAAGCTCGACAGGGGCAGCTGGCGGAGCAGGAGGCTCGCCAGGGGCAGCTGGCGCAGCAGGAAGCTCGACAGGGGCAGCTGGCGGAGCAGGAAGCTCGACAGGGGCAGCTGGCGGAGCAGGAGGCTCGACAGGGACAGCTTGCAGTGGCGCCTGCTGTCCTGCAGCTGAGTGCAGTGCCTCGTTTGTGCTGCTGACTGCTGGATGTGACCCCTGAGAGGCAGGCTGAGTGCCGCTGGCTGGTACTGGACCAGGCTCAGAGGTGAGGAGTGGCACCTCCTGCACCTCCACCCTCACATCCACCTCCTGCACCTCCTCCCTCACAGTCCCCTCCTCCACCTCCTCCCTCACAGCCACCTCCTGCACCTCCTCCCTCACAGCCCCCTGCTGCACCTCCTCCCTCCCAAGCTCGGAGGTCGCCGCTGCAGGCGCAACAGGCACTGTGCTGCACTCCTCAGGCGAAAGCGGTGTCTCTGCTGCTCCGTCCTCACCGGCGTCCGCCACCTTTCCGGCCGCCTGCACAACTACCCCAGGGACAGCCATACGCTCAATTGGCCTTGCTGCCTTGCTGTCTGCTGCCCTTGACGAACTCCAGAGCGCGCCGGTGGTGGCTGACCTCGACGCTGACTCTGGCAGCTCTGGTACATGCAGCGAAAGCATGACCACCGGCAACCCCGCCTCCCTAGCGGCGTGATGTCCCATTGGTACTGGTACCAAGGGCTGTTGCTGCGCAGCTGCCATTGGCCGTTGGTGCAGCGCGCGGGCAGCGCGGCTGCAATAGCGGCGCTAAAGGCGGCGGGCACCTCCAGCTGTACGCCAACGCCAAAGCGCCGCAGCTCTCCCTGTGCGACAGGGCAGTGGCACGGCAAGGTTTGTGACACCGTCTGTTGCAGCACGGCAGTGCAACGACGCTAGTTTAGGCCATGTGATGCGGTCAGGATCTCCAGCTTTCAACTGCGCATCACTCTAGAGTGACAGATAGATCTGTCTGTTGACTCGCGCCAAGCAGAGGGTACCACAGCCTCTCGCAGATGTTGACTCGCACTGACCACTCGCTACCACAGCCTTACACAGATCACAAGGTACCACAGCCTTCCACAGCCATTGACTCGCATTGAGCACTAATACAATAACCTTCCACAGCCATTGATTCGCGTTGAGCACTTGACACCACAGCCTTTCCCTGACATGACTCACACTCAGCACCAGTACCAGGTACAGGATCCCACAGGGTCCCCGCTCACCTCCTCCTCATCGGATGCCAGCACGCCGTTCACGCACAGGTGCAGCTGCACCGAGGAGGGCAGCAGCAGGTCCATGGGCAGGTCGTCGCGGTGCAGGACGAACCCCTGGACCCTGTCGCCAGCACCTGATGCACGCCTCCTTGCCCTGCCCTTCCACTGAGTGCCGCCAACGCTGGGCTCAGCTGGCTGCTGCCTGTCCACACTGGCTGCATCTGCAGACATGCTGGCTTCCGCCGCAGCGTCCCTTCCGCACTCGTGCATGGAGGGGCCTGCTGTGTTGGGGTCAGCGAGCGCTCTTGCGCCTGCGATGGCGAATCCGCCTGTGCCACTTGCTGCCCGCTGTGCAGTGTACCATCTTCCTGCTCTGGGTCCCTCTCCTCGCTTCCTTGCGATAGCCGAGGCCCCGCACTGCTCCCTGGCTGCACATTCTCCCCCGGCTGCTGCACATGCCACAGGGCATCAGCACATGTCCCAAGTCCTGTCTGCACACGTGCTGCGTCTTCAGCTGCCTGAGCACCATGTGTCACAGGAATGACCTGCAGGCACCATGGTTGACACAGCAATAGCATCAGCAGCTACATCAGCTATGTCTTGCAATTGCAAGCTGCGAAGGCACTCACAGTGCACCCAAGTGGCACCTTCGCTGCACTTGGGCAGCGCATCCTGGCTTGCCGTGGTAAGCACTGCCCCCGAGTGCACACACCAAGGTTCTGTGCACCCCGAGCAGAATTCGCCCTCCCCCTCACCTCCTCAGCACCAGCCTGCCGGCTGCCATGCCCAGTGTGCTGCATCCCGGCCCCCAAAGACTTTGGGCTCAGGTCCAGAGTCACTGTGGGCAGGTCTGCGCCAAACCCAGGCTGCACACTCCAGCTGGACGTGTACCAAACGCTCTTTGCGTGCAGCCTCCACATCCCTTGCGTGGCCTTGGCGGGCAGGAGGGAGGCCACGACGGACCTGAACGCCGCGGGGATCTTTACTTGGCTCACCTTTGGGTGAAAGTGCGTCACCCCCACCTGCGTAAATTTGCAGGTTGTTGACAGCAAAGCAGCCAAGCACAGTCAGCCAACCATGGCGCTGGATGGCGAGCAGGGGTCAGTTTTGACAGCTGGTGGTCGTTGCAACTGTGCCTACTGTGCTTTGCGCGCACTGCAGTTTGCCATGCAGTGTAAGGTGCAGTTTCACGCGCTTCGGCTGTTGCAGCAGGCAGGCAAACAGGTCTGCCGCCACACCACGCCAGTGCCCCTCTTCCTGAGGCGCTGTGCAGGGGCAGTGGGCGCCTCCTGGCCTGGATGGTCTGCTGCTGGCGCAACGGGCTGTGGGGCTGTGGGGGCGATCTGGTGTTCCGGTCGCAGCTGCGGGACCTACTCCTGCTGCCTGCATCTCGGCATCTGGGGAGCGCTCCTCGTGCTCAACAGGCTCCTGCATGGACAGGGTGCTGAGCTTCAGGAAGAAGTCGTCAGGCAAACCCAACGCGCACCCCGCTGGGTCCCTGTGACTGCGGGTACCTGAAGGAGCGCTCGTTGAGGCTGGCTCGCCTTTCTGCTGCGTGCATGGAGTTGGGTCGCATCCGTGGGGGCAGGCGAAGGGACGTCCGCTGTGGGCGAAGGCCCATCATGTCCCGTGGCCGGGTTCGGGCCCAGCGAGTCGGATGATTCTCGCAATCGCGCCATTCATATGGCCCCCCTGATCCTGGTCGCCCACGTCTGTGGGGTTGGAGCGGTGCTGCCTTGGCCTCCTCCTGAGGAAACGTGGGTGAACCCAAAAGTTTCTGTGGATTGCCAAGAAAGTGTTGGGCCTTTCACTGAAATCCCAGCATTGTCGCCCTGTAAATGGTGCCCTGGCATCAGCGCACTGGCAATGGCGCCCTGGTGCTGGCGTAGCGGACTGGCATCTAGCCCAAACAGCACCTGCAACACCCGCCACACCGTACGCCTGCCCAACGTACCTCTCACCGCAGGTCCTCCCATGCACGACATGCAACACATCTGCACTTGCCCAAGGTACCGTGCATATGCCCAAGGCACGTCTCCCCGCAGGTCCTCCTCCCCTACAGCAGCAGGACAGCCCCCAAGCGCAGCTGGGTCTTTGCTCAGAGCACATGCAACGAGAACCAGAGAACGATACACTGGCAAACTCGCCTGACAAACCTCATGCTTGAAAGATGCTCATCACTTTTGCAAAAGCAGCTGGGGTCACGCCAAAGGCATGCACATTGACGCTCAAGCTGATGCTCGCGGCTGATGTCCATAACAAAATGCGTTTGCTCTGCCCCTGAAGGTTTTCCGGCTCTCCAACGGATTTCATTCGAGTGATTTTGCTATGTGGATTTTCCCTACGGCAGTGTAAGACCTGTTGCCGCTCTAGTTCGAGCAGCGCTTTGCAAGCGCGGCAGCGATTGTCTGCAGGACGCCATGCCGCCCGTCCAGTGGGGTAAGACGGGGTTGCATGGGATCGCGCAGGTGTTTGCGTGCAGGCGCTGACTCGTGTCCGGGCTCCTTTTGCACGTAGGCGCTGGAGCTGCAGGAGGACGTGGTGCCAACCAGGTGCGTCCAGTGAAGTAAATGAAGGGCACTGCCATGATGGCAGCATCGCCCATGCACCACAGCTGCAAAGCTCTCAGCATGCTTCCTGTTGCATGGCTGCGGCAGGGTGGTGGTGGTGGCGGCGGCGGTGGCGGCGGCGGTGGTTATCGTGGTGGCGGCAGCAGAGGTGAGTGTGAGGCGCCAGCACTGTTGACCGCAAGTGCCAGGTTTTTGGCTGATCAAAACCCTACCCACTGCACCTGGCAGGTGGCAGCAACCAAAACCAGTTCAATGCGCTGAGAGGCAGCGGAGGCGGCGGCGGCGGGGGAGGCAGGCCACAGCAGCAACAGCAGCAGCAGGACGACCCATGGGTTGTGGTTGCCCGTGACTTTATTGACGAGCGGCCACGCTGGATCCTGAGTTGCTACAGTCACAGACGTGAGGGTACAAACGACCTGACAGGCGACATCAGCGTGGAGGAGGCGCGCTGGAAGCACTACAGCGTAAGTTTGGGGTCCAACGTGGGGCTGGCTGGACACAGGGGTGCTGGCGACACCCTCGTTGCTGCTGCAGTAAGGTGGTCGTCAAGCGTGCGGGGCATCCACGCAGCCTCGCGCCAGCGCCTGCAGGGGATGCACGCTTTCCTGGACCTCATGCGTGGGTCTGTTTTGCCCACATCACAGGAGCGTGCACAGGGCAAGCCGGAGTACCAACTGGGCCAGGAGTTCAAGGCTGCGCTGACAGCCAAGGACAAGGAGCTGCGCGCCATTAAGCGGGTGCGTGCCTGCTGCAAGAGGCATGCAGTAATGATGCATGTCTGTCTGAGGCAGTTGTTGCAGACTGTCGTAAGGGAGCGATCAGGGCCTGCTTTCGCAGCGAAAGTGCACGAGCTTTCCAAGGCAAGGTATGGATTGACACAGCAACCTGTCGCTGCTGTTGGCTTGCAGGCGGCTGATCAGCGACAGAAGCTGCCATCGCTTGGCGGGCCCCCGATCCACGAGCCCAACCCGTGGGTGGACGAGGCGGCTGGAAAGCGCTCAGTGGTGTTCGGTGCGGCGGCTGGACAGCCAAAACCAGTGTTCGGGGGCAGCTTTGGTCAGGCGGCCGCGCAGCCGCAGGCAGCGGCAGGGTTTGGGGCGCCTGCGGCTGCACTTGCGGGCATGTTTGGGCAGCCCGCTGCTTTCGGGCAGCAACCGCAGCAGCAGACGCAGCAGCAGCCGACGGTGTTCGGGTTGCCGGCAGCAGCGACGGGCTTTGGGCAGCAGACGGCGCCAACGGTGTGGGGCCAGGCGCAGCAGGCTCAGCCGGCAGCAGGGTTTGGGCAACCTCAGGGCGTCGGCGGTGTGTTTGGGCAAGCGCAGCCCGTGGGCGGCGCCTTTGGGGCAGGGGCGGCACAGCCGCAGCCGCCGCAACAGGCGGTGTTTGGTGTGCAGCCTGGTGCGGCGGCGCCTGCAGCACTGTCCGGTCCATTTGGAGGCTTTGGCGCAGCAGCCCCTTCAGCGCAGGTTGGTACGGACCAACAGAGCCTTACAGCTTTCAGCATGCATCTCTGCTGCTTCGTGCAGGATGGCTTGTTCTCACATGTCACATCCTGCTGCAGGTCGTGTGGGGCACGGCGGCTGGGCAACCGTCCATGCTGGCCAGCGGCTTTGGGCAAGGTGCTGCCCCCCTGGCCTCAAACGCTTTGTTCGGGCAGCAGGCATCTGCGCCTGCGACAGGGTTTGGCCATCTCAGTCGGCCGCTTGCCCTGCCAGCACCACCAACCGTCGCTCCCTCAGGGGCCCCTGTGGCAGGACTGACGGATGAAGATGTGCAGGCGTACAGGGAACACGCATTTGTCCAGGGCAAGGTACGTAGCAGCAGGTGTTGCTCGGGTGGGCTGCAGTGTGTGTAGCCTTCAATGTCGCAGCCCTGCATGGCAATTTGCTGATGATGCACACTGTGCTTTCCTGTGCTGCAGATTCCTGACAATCCGCCTCCGCCCGAGCTGTGTGCATGAGAGGGTAGCATTTGGCGTGCTTTAATATTCTGCACACGCAGATAATTTTCCCACACTGCCCGGTTTTGCGTTGTGCGATTGCTGCGCGCGAGCACTGTCATCCCCGTGCTGAAGGATCATGGCATCTCCAGCCGCCACCAGCCAACGGGCTGACCTGGAGGAACCCCGGTTCATAATCGCGTGGCCCGCGCAAGCTCCGTGCAGGGACCCGAGGCTTGTAATGCGCAGTGGCGATGCCATGAGCATAGGCCCGGAAGCGAAAGCAGCAACGAGCGTGCAGCCTGCCCGCGTGCGCAGCCGTAAGCATGGAGCGCCGAGGCGAGCGGTCAACCTGGTGGCAGGGGAGGACGTGCAGGATGGCAGGGAAGCCCTGACACTACCGACACAGGATCAGCCTGCGCAGCCTGAAGCAGCACCTCCCTGACCAGCGGCCAGGCAGCATGTGGAGCCAAGCAGACCAGCAGAGGCTGCACAGCCCAACAGCACTTCCCCCATCCAGCAAAGGCTCTTTGCTGTGCCGAATGCTCTGTTCGCTGCGGCACCAGGGCTGAGCTCAGCCTCGAGGCGCGTGGTGCTGCAGCTCATCGTGCATGGCAGCGTGCAGTACACATGCAAGGCGAGTGCCCTGCTTGCTGCTTTGTGCAGCTTAGCCTTGCTGAACTGCCCACTGCCGGTTTCATAAGAAGGCGTGGAGGGGAACGGGTGCTGGTAGCACGCACAGCACACCAAGTGGCAGGGCTTCGTTCCAGGGAGGTCATCAAGCGCATCTCAAAAACTGCCTGGCCAACCGCAACTCCTTCCTCACCATGCCCACTTGCAGGCAGCGATTCACCGCATAAAGTCTTTCAGCACCCGGATCATTCCTGCGTTGCCCAGAGCATTCAGGGCAGCTGTCGCTTCGTTTCTACCGGCCCATGCAATTGCAACGTTGCAACGAGGGGCCAGTGGAAGCTGCAGCTTAACACTAAGCTGCACAGCGCGGAGTGGAGCCTCACATCTGCGCTGGCCAAGGAGACGCCCACAGTGACGCTGCACCTGTTGCTCAAGACAGGCACACAGCCTGCACTTGTGCAGCATGTGCCAGACGCTGTGAGTGTAGTGAGTTGCAGGACAGGTGGGGACTGGCATTGATGTGTTCACCCTTGTAAGGGTGTGCATGCATATAATGTAGTGCTTGCCACAGCGTACGGCTCATTGGCCTACTGGTTTTGTGCTGCCCTCCACTCCCTGTGTGCCTGTTACTGCAACAGGCAACCAGCGACGCCGCTGACGTGTTCACTGCGTACGCACAAGCAGCTGCACCGCCGCCCAGGTCAATCAACCGTCCTCTGTCACAGCTGCCACTGCAGCAGCAGTTACAGCAGCAGCGCATGAGGTCACCGTCACCTGAGGGCTCACGTCCACTGGGCAACGTTCAGGGTTTCACAATTCACCTGCACATAGTGCCACGTTCCCTTCAGCTGCCTGTTGATGTGGAGCTGCGGCTGATTGTGAACGGCACGCCCTGGCCATCAGTGCGGCAGGTGAGGGTGGTGGGAGGGTTGGGTGGCACCTTGAGGGGAAACGCTGCTCAGGGCAGCGGGCTAAGACTCCATCACCGCCCTTCCCGCATTATTACAACTTTCTAGAGGTCTCTAGAGTTTTGTTGATTGTTGCTCCGACTTTGCGCCGATTGAAGGGATGGAAAAACAAACGCCAACACTGCCTGAGGCAGGTTGCGTGGGTACAGGAAAGCGTGTGGTACGCAGGGCCACTTGCTCACTCATGTACCTGCTGAAGCCTGATTCCTTCCTGCTCAAGCGTGCTGTCCTCCCTCTTTTCGCGCTTACACGCAGGGCACGTTGGAGTTCCTGAACACCAACCAGGCCCGCCTGCGTGTGCCCTCAGACTACAGGGCCGACGTAGCAGCGCAGCTCCCGGCTGACTGCACGCAGCAGCTGGGTCAGTGGCGGCTCAGACGCACGCTCAAGTACGACTTCCAGTGGGACATTGACGCCGAGGCTGGGGAAGCGGGCGCACCGGTGGTGACGCTGGCGCTGCGAGTGCCTACGGCTGGAAGTGGGTCTGCACGGGGGGGTGCGGTTTTGCAGGATGCTTGGGGGTTGGGAGGGGCGCGATCAGGTTGACTGTGTGTTGGTGGCAGCGCCAGACTGCTCTGGGGATGAGTATGCGCCATGTCTGCCGTGAGCTTGCAGCACTGGCAGGACAGTCAAGTTCTGAAAGCCTTACGTACAGCTACTTGTAAGTAGCTGAGACAGAAGACAGGTGCTGTGCGATGTCTCTATGCACAGGGGCAAGTGCCTAGAGCAGGGAGCGGCGTGGCTGCAGCAGTAGGCACTGCCGCCCGCACCGTGGCACAGGGCACCGCCTTGCTGCAGCGCAGCCCAGGGGTGCAGCAGGGGCGGCAGCGGCCAGTTCAGGCACTGACATCCCGTCTGCGCAGGCTGCGGATGGCTGCTACGCAGGCGGGCACGATGGCGCGGGTGCCACACTTCCTGGTTCCCAGCGATGAAGTGCCGCGGTCAGTGCAGCTTCCAGCGTGCGTGCAGCTGCAGCTGAGTGTCAATGGCAGCTCGCAACATATGGATGAGGACGTGAGAGCCTGGTTGCGTTTCCCAGGGGGGTAACCTGCGCCTGCGCCTGAGACATGCTGCGTCGAACATGAACTAAGCTAGTGCCACGCCCTGCCTGGCGTTCACATAATGAGCCAGGAGCCAACCCTGAAGAGCTCCCTGTGCATTTCCCTTTTGCAGGGCCAGCTGCTGAGCTACAGCGAGGGTCAAGCCCTGCCGGACGTCCCGGCCGTGTTCCGTGCCGCTGTCCGCGCCGCGCTGCCGGTGCACTGCACCGCGGCCATTCCGCAGTGGCAGCTGCGCATCGTATGATTACGGCTGGGTCGTTGATGCTGCTGGCGAGCTGGGCATGCCGCTTGTGAAGCTGGTGCCGCAGGTGCTTGCGCAGCAGCCAGAGTCTGGGCATGCAGGCACCTCAACCCCAGTCATCGGAGACCACCCTGGGATATCTGCTGCTGCCACTGCTCACGGTCTCACTGGTGCTGATGATGGAGGTGTTCAGGTGAGCAGCTGCTTGGCAGAGTTGCAGCAATGCTTGCTTTAAAGGTGGAGGTGCAATGACCAATAAGGTCAGACCATGCTGCTGCTGACACTTACTGCTGCTCAACAGGCTGTGCACTCATCTGCAGCAGCAGCAGCTGCGCCTGCAGCAGCACAGCGCACGATACCCCTGGGCACAACGCTGCTGCGGCTGCTGAGGAGGCAGCGGGAAGCAGCAGGGGCAAGTCAGGAGCCGGCATCCCAGCAGCCTTCCAGCCAAACCCTCGCTGCAACACAGGGGCAGGCCCAGGCAGAGCAGCGAAGTCAGCAGCAGCAGCAGCAGCAGCATGGGGAGGACTGCTCGCCGGTGCGGCGGAAGCGATCGTGGGACGACAGGGACGAAGCCACGTGCGAGCGCAGGTTCATGATTTTAATGGACCTGGTCCCCGAGTCCCTGGCGCTGCCATGTAGCGTGCAGCTGCGTCTGGTGGTCGATGGCGCGCTGCGGTCGACACTGGAGCAGGTGCGAACGGAAGGACAGGGGCTGCAGGGGCTGCTACCAAACGATAGGGCTGTGTGGGTGACCGCGTTGGCATTTTTGTTGCCAGTGATACGGCAGCTGATCCTTCTGTATGGCGCTGCCACTTGCTTGCATGCCTGCTGCTTCTTCTTTTGCAGGGCACGCTGCAGAGGTTCACATACCAGTTTGCCAGAATCAGTGTGAGCCATGCGTTCAGGGCTGCTGTGGCTGCTGAGCTGCCACAGCGCTGCACGAAGACCCCAACCTGGCAGCTGCGGAGCGGCAGCCTGTGGTGCCGACACTGGTTGGACATTGCTCCTGAAGACCATGAGGGCGTGCCAGTCATGACGCTGCACCTGAAGATCTTCCGTGATGCCATGTGTCCTTCGGATGCGCCTGTTGCGTCATTGGAGGGGGGTACGGTGGCGGCGGCGGCAACCGCAGACACAAGTTGCTCGCCTGCGCAGGCGTCTGGCGTCACGCACCCCCTGACACAGGGTGGCGCACTGACACAGGAGGGAGGCGGCACGGCTTGGGTGGCGCAGCGCACCTACAGCACTGCTCAGCCCCGCGGGGGCATCAGCAGCACCACCGGTGCAGCTGCAGAGGCCCAGGGGGCTGGCGATCACGGTCCAAGCCTGCCAGAGTTGGCACTGCTGCAGACATGTGCGGTTGGCATTGTTGATGCGCAGCAAGCGCGGGCTGGACCGGGTGGGCCAGCCAGCAGTCATGCTGCTGCGGGGCCTGCTCTGGTTCTGCCCGCTGCGCTTGGTGCAGCTGCCACTGTGGTGGGTCACATCTGCGCAGCCAGTCTGCGGTCCTCAGCACGACGTTAAACTGCTAGAGAGGGCAGAAGTACCCTGGTACTTTTCCAGAGGTCACGAGTTCGATTGCCATTGCGGAAGGATCCTGTTTCGGTTATGGTTTCTAGACTTCGGGTGCCCTGCTTGCGGGGAAGGCGTTCGAGCCACTTTCGGTCATGAGCCTGTAAATCCTGGCCCATTTGGGACAGGGGTTGTATGCGCCCTCGCGGCGCCCTAAACAACTGTAAAACACACCACCACCACACGGAAGCATGCAGATGTCATATGCATCAGCAAGGGCAAGCTGTGCAAGCTGCTGGGACCAGCGGTGTAGATGCCGCTGGTGGTGCTGTTCCGCCTGCGGGTTGCGTCTCAGCGCAAGGCGGAGTCCAAGGTGAGTGCTGGATTTTAGAACACAGCAACCTCTTGGGCAGGGCTTTACGTGGGCAGCAGCCTCTCTAGGACTAGTGGGTGACTGTTTGCCTGACGGCTGCAGGCCTTGCACCTGCCACATTGTGCAGGTGCAATTGGTGTGGCACAGGCCGGACAGGGCCGTGCTGCTGGTACCGGCGCGGGTGATGAACGCCCTATGTGCAGCCGAGAGGACAGTGAACGGCGGCGGGTGTGAGATGAGATGCGTCTGCCATAGCTCTTGGCCCTTGAACATTGCATAGGTGCTTCTGCAATCGCAGTGGCGTCCGGGGAGCAACCAGTGGCTGCGGAGCGCGGGGAGCTGCGGATGAAGCGGGTGCTGGCACACCTGTGCAAGCAGCGCAAGTCATTGCAGCCATGTGGCAGGCCTGCATGCAACCCCAGAAGCAGCTGCAGCGTTAGCGGGAGCGCTCCCCGCGCTTCCTGTGACCATCATCTGGCTGAGTGTTCTCATGCCTCCTGGATCGTGTGCAGCACCTGGCAGTGCCCTGGCTGATGTGGAGCACTTCTACCTGATGTCAACCAACAAGCCCCGATCAAGCTCGGCCAGATGCGACCATGTAAGTGCACTGCGCATCTGTCCTTGTCTGCCTGCTGGATGCTGCGAAAATTAGATTTGTGAGCATGGCAACTGCCTGCTTTGTCTTGTTCGCTTGCTCAGGTGCATTACGTGAGGGGTGTTGAGTTCGGAAGTGGTACACCACAGCTCTACAAGTTGATGTCAAGCAGGGAGGTGGGTCTGCGTGCAGGGCAGCAGCAGCATTGCATCCCGCCACCCTTTGTGCTGCAGCAAACCCGGTTGTCCTGACATGCATGATGTGTCAACTGCACAACCTGCTTTGCTCCAACAGGCTGCTGCCTTCATTGCACATTGCTTGGAAGAAGCTGACCCCGCCATGGCCCAGGTTGCAAGTGAAACATTGTCACATCGGCAGGTGCAGCTACCCACCGAGCCAACACCTGAGAGCCAGGTTTAGAACCAGCACCAGCAGCCTGTGCCTGCACCACCATCGGGGTCAGGGGGTCAGCAGCTGAGCGCCCTGGAGGTGTTTGAGAACCTTTGGTGTGTCCTGGAGCAGGTGGAGACGCAGAGTGCTGTGTCGCCGAGCCTGCAGAGCGAGGGGCTGCGTCTGGTGGCTGCAGCACTGATGGTGGTGGTGGGACAGGATGCGCTGCACCACTCTGCCCTGCACCAGTTGCTCAGTGACTTTACAGACCAGCTGAGCGGGTCAGGAACAGGGGCAGGGGCTGCGCACGCGGCTGCATCAGGAGCAGCACCTGCACCGGCTCAGGCAGCAGCGGCAGGCGGCGGGTCCTTGGCTGAGCTGCTTCCGCTGACGGCAGGGGCGCTGCCGCTGTTGCCTGAACAGCTGCTTGAGTGCGCAAGGAGTGGTCAGCCCTGCAGCATTCATTCGGGTGATGAGATGGGACTTGAGCTGCAGCTGCTGACGTGGGCAGCACATGCAGCGGCAGGAATTGGGACCAGGCCTGAGCGGCAGCAGCAGCAGGAGGAGGAACAG
>JAWZTI010001034.1:0-17437 GCA_039880955.1 Chlamydomonas urium | reverse complement strand
TAACCTGACCACGCCCCGCCCTCCGTAGCTGGCCTTGACCCAGCAGGGTGGGCCGGAGGCTTTTGAGTTGTCTCCTGTCTCTTCCCTTTGGTAGGGTGTGGTGGCAGGCTTGTGCCTGTAGTCCACCCCCTTCCTTAACACACGCCTACGGGCGTAGTTCTTTCTTTCTTTCTTTCACAACAAAGCGCCTCGGCCTTCCCGGCCTGTCAGGCACATCTTCAACCCCCACAAAAGGGTGGCCAGGTGAAACGCTCTCCCAACGTTGGTCCTTGAGCGGGGAAAGGCTTCCCCTGAAGCTCAACTGTTGCGCTTGTCCTGCTCACACTGATGGGTTGTGGCGCCGCCTTCCTGACCTCTTCGCCCCATTGTGTTGCCTTCAACCGCTCACAGGCCGTCGGCTATGGCGAGGTGCTGAGCATCACGGTCGCCTAGGCAGGCCTGCCCAGCGTTGAAGCACCTGAAACTGTCAAGATGCACCCTTGTTGGCCCTGTCTTTGCGCCGCTGGCATGCCTCACTTCCTTCTGCAGCCTGGACATTGATTGCACCAAGACCGCAGGCAGCTCGGGCCCTGCTTGGGTTCCCTGGAGCGACTCCCTTGCTGGCCTCAGCTCCTCACTCACTGAGCTCACGTTCAGCCCAGAATACCTTGAGTACGAGCACGGGGTGGATCTCTTTGCGTGCATCGAGCGCTTGACAGCCCTTCAACGGCTGAAGGTCAGATACGATCGTTGCGACCTAGGCGAGAGCAGCGCTGGTATGTTCAGCTCCCTGGTTCACATTACTGAACTCAACCTCCCTAGCCTCTGCAGCCTGCCAAGCTGTCTTTCGCTGGCCTGTGCGTCGACCTAGACCAGCCTGGACCTCAGCTCTGCAACTCTCGACGCGCCTGCGATTCGGATGCTGGCATGAATGCCCAATCTTTCCAATTTGCACATGCAAGCCTTTGAGCCCGACTGCGACCTGTCTGACCTGCAGTGCGGCTGGAAGCGAGTGCGCATTCTAAGCAGAGCCCCACCCAGGCAGCTTGCGTGGCTGCCTCTGGCCGACGCCGTTTGGTTGGACGCATGCTTGTCATGGCAGCTCTGCTCAGATGTGGGCGATGTCTGCAACGAGGTGCTGCGCACCTGCCTGCTGGTCGCCAAGGTCAGCAACCAGTGTGCGTTGCATGACAGTGACGAGGCACCCGGAGGCGGTGTTTCACTGAGCTGGGGCAAACCGCCAGCACCGGCGCCCAGTGAGGTGCAGCAGCTGGCAGTGTTGGACGCGCTGTCGCCGCTGCGGCATGTAGCATTGGATGTAAGCTTGGGTGAGCAGTCGGACCTCGGCGCAGAGGAGGCCAAGGCGCTGGCACAGGCGCTGGCCCATGGGCCAGGGTGTGCAGGTGGCCACCTGCACACCCTGAGCGTGAATCTTGCTTCAGGGCTCCGCGCCCTCGACTTCATTGCTGTGCACAGCAAGCAGCCAGCACGTGCTGGCACAGCAAGGGCTGCCAACGCAGAGGCACCTGCACGTGGTGCAGCTGGGGAAGGACCGGTGGGGTCAGCTGGCGTTCGGGCAGGTTGCGGCTGACATGGAAGGTGCACTGCTAGCCCTGGCAAAGGGAGATGCTGCTCAAGGGTCAAGCGCTGCGCGCGAGTGTGAGGAGCCTGCCTGCCTACACTCGAACTCAAAAGCGCCCTTAACAAGGCGTGGCAGGAGCCGGACATACAGGGCGCGCCAGCAGGTGTGGCCTTTGATTCAATGTGGTCACTGTGAACATGCTGCAGATGTAGTCGTAGTAGTAGTTGTAGTTGTACAACTAGAATAACGCCTTGAACAAGGATGAGATGAGCGCACAAGGTGCAAGTGCATAACAGGCATCTTGCTTGACAAAATTAATCATTCTTGCTTGATCATAATACGATATGCATATGATGCCAGCCCAGTAACACCAGTGTGAGATAGGAGCGCCTTGGGGGGCATGGCATGGTGTTTCAAGCTGCAGGCTGCACTGCTTGCGGCACTGGTACTGTGGCATGGGGTTTTGCACTCCGTCCTGTTCACAACGTCGTAGTCGTTGTGTCTGCTGTGATGTAGCCAACCGTGTAAGACACCATGTAAGCCTGGCTGGAATGTGAAGCGAGGTGCCCTAAAGCCAAGAAGTGCAGGTACGCACAAAATGCACATAGCACCACGTGGTGGCAATGGCGGCAGCGGTGCTCACATGCATGCGGCTGACTTGGTTGGCTAGCAAGTGCTTGATGAATTCGCAGCAATGTCCCCAAACTCTTGTTATACAGCTGTATATGCAGCTGCAGCTGCACTGAAAACAAGTCCATGCTGCACCTCTGACCTTGCTCCTGAATTCCTCCGCTCAAGGTTTGAGGGGATAAGCCATTCCTAGTCTGATGAGGAGACGCTGAACTGAGCCGGCATAGTGTTGATAGACAGTTTGTTCTGGGTCGCAACCAAGCTTAAACACCACAACACCATGTCCAGTGATTGGCGACCACTGCGCACAATTCGGCGCCCCTGACGAGAGAGGCGGGAACTCCTGGGAACTGGGGAGGGAGGGCGTAAAAGAAAGACAACGGGGCCGAGAAATGAAGAGAGGGCAGAGTTGAAGAGACCAAGTGCTAAGAAGAAGAGTATTGCGGTAGTTGCGCACATGCAGGCGCATTGAGAGCTACACAAACCATTGACGCTGATCTTGACCTTGCACAAGAACAGGGTTGCTGGGTCATGGCTAAGTTACTTATAAGTAACGTCTCAACGACTAGGAGCTTTGCGGACAGCGGGTGCAACACATGTGCAGGCAAGGTGCACAATGTGCAAGAACAGAGCGCAGCTGAGGACGTGATGCACCCCTTGCAAGGGGGCTGAGCTCAAACCCAACGCTGCTCCCCTGAATCTAACCCTAGCGACCCAGTGGTCTGTGTCGATTGTCTGCAGGCAGGCTGAATGTGCAGTCCACATACCCCATGAACTGTGCGTGCGGGGCAGACAATATGCAGTTCACGGTGTGGGTCCTTAACTGAAATAATTGCAAGAAGTAGATCTACTAGACATTGTGCAGGACACAGCAATGCTTGCCAGCCTAAGATCTACGTCCCTCTGATCAGAAGCGCCGCCCTTCTGCACAGCCATTGTGAAGAAAGCCATCTGCTTTACTGCAGGATGTAGTTGGAAGGAATCTTGCCCTCCCTCGCCAGACGTAGCACCAGGTCCTCCTCAGCCCCGCACACCGCCTTGTTTGTGCAGGGGCAGCGATGCCGCACCTGCAAGAGGCGCCAGGTGATGGCCATCATGGTGGGGTGCATCACAGCAGGCTTGGGGTGGGGTTGCAGCCAAGGGGCAACCGTACAAGGGCCCCCATGGTGAACTGAGGGAGTGGGTACAGGGAGTTGCAGGACTGGCATAGGCAGGTTGGCGCAGACGTCTGGAGGACTGTTCTTCCTGCCTGCACCTTGGGCGCTGCCACTTCCTCATCCCACGCCCAAGCGCAGACTGCCCTCTCCCTTTCTTTCCTGACTGATCCACAACCTTCAAGCTGTTGAACCTTGAGGTTGGACCTTAAGGCCCAGCCCTAAATGAAGGACAACGCTGCCACCTCTGGCAGCCTGGTATGCTACTGCTCATCCGTTCCACACACTTGTCCACACTTTGTCGCACACTCACCTGCCACTTGGGGTCCATGTCGCTGCACCTCCTGAAGCCCATGCCGTACAGCCCTGTGCCGATCTTGTGCTTGACTGCATCGCAGTCGGACAGGGCAGGGGCGCGGGGAACGCAAGGCAAGCAGGTTGGCAAAGGATTGTGACAAATGTTGTAACAGCTGCCTCAGGACGTCCTTTGCACCCTGTCACAAAACGGGAACCACCGCACTGATACACTTCATGTTGATGAGCCCGCTGACTCCTGCCATGCCACCATGCGTTGCAAAGAGGTAGCTACCCCGGGAGTCTGGCTGTTACTTACCCATGTAAGTGTCTGGGGGGTCGGATAGCTTGACGAAGCCCACGTGGCCCTCCAGCGGTTGAAGTGTGGGGTGCTTCGACAGCCACAGGTTGGTATTGTGTGAGAACATGGAACGCAGGGAGCGCGGGCTCAGGTCTTCAGGTACTGAGCCCCCACATAGACGCAGCTCTTCTGGCAGTGGACAGCCAAGCTTGTGGTCCTGCGCGTGGAAAGTGTGAACGTGAAGGCGGGCTAGGGTTAAGACGGATGGGGTCAGGCACTTGGGCACTGCGTTTTGTCAGTGAACATAGGCAACGTCACTGCCTCCTTCCACTGGTGGCGCATCTGTAGCACCTCCTCTCGCTGAAGCGCTAGTCAGAGGAACTCCTCTGCACTGCCGCCAGCCCCTCATCGGCTTCTACCCTCTCGTCCCATACCTCCGCACCTTGACCAACTCGACGTCCCTCATGTCGTGCTTCAGGTTCTGCAGCAGCACCTCCTCGTACTTGGGCAGCGGCCTGTCTAGGATGTCTGGCTCGCCGTCCCGCTCCAACAGGTGGGCAATACGGTAGCCCTTGCCAATCTGCAGCAGACCAGGGTGGTGAGAAGAGGTCGATGTTAGAAGGCGAGAGCGTCAGGCCTGTCAAGGGTGTCAGGCTCGCCGTCCCGCTCTAGCAGGTGGGCGATTCGGCTCCAACAGGTGGGCAATACGGTAGCCCTTGCCAATTTGCAGCGGACCAGATGGTGAAGGCGGGTTAGTGTCAGAGCGGAAAGCAGGTCAGCCTTGATGACTGGAACCAGGTACATGAGGTGCCTCGGACAAGCCATGAAACCCCATAATAGACGAGCGAGGAAAAGCTTTGCCTTGGAGCCGGTACTAACGGAGTCGTGCAAGGCGCATGAAGCAGGGAGGGTCACTCCCGTGCCCCTCACTTTCAGCCTCTTAGAGAGCTTCGCAATGACGCCTGAAGAAGTGCGGTGGTGCATGCCAGCCTGCTCCCCAAACCCATCCACACCGCAGGGGCTGACAGCCCATCAGCATTCGCACCCCTCCTGGTCAGTCCCACACCCTTTTTACACAGCAGGTCCAAACACCCCATCCACACATGCTGGCTCACACCCAGTTCATACCAGGTCCATGAGCGTCTGCACAGTAGCCACCATCTCCTTGTGGAGGAAGCTGCGTTCGGCAACACCCGGGGAATATTCCATCACAATATTTTCCACGTTGAACTTGGTCAGCAGCTGCTGCGCCCCTGCAAACACGCTCCACTCCCAGCCCTCAACGTCGACCTGTGTCGTTCATCAGTTAAGCAGCAGCGATGTTGACATCTGAGTTCAATGCAGCGTCAGCACACGCGAGCCCTGTCAATGTCGGTACCAGGAAGTCTTGCCCACTGCCCACACCTTGAGCAGCAGCACGTCCTCCTTGATCGCCCCATCCAGGGTCACGCTGGGCACGGACAGCGACTCGGTGGCACCGCCAACGCTTTTGTCAATGTTGAGCCCATCGATGCCTGCAGTGCCCCAGATGCCAGCAGACGGCACCACCATGTTCATCTTGGTGCCACCCTGTGTTTGATCACAGCATGGCGGTAAGGAAAGGACAAAACAGTGGTGGGATCAGAAGACAGCGCCGTAAGTTGCCTGCAGCGCCCCAGATGCAACAATCATCATGGTATGGCACCACCATTATGATGTTCATCTGGGTGCCACCCTGCGTTAATCACAGCAAAGTGGCAAGAAAAGTTGGGAAAGGAGGCACATGGCGGTAAGGAAAGTAAGGAAAGAAGGCTCGTCCAGGACAGACAGCGTCGTGGGCAGGGAGGGTAAGCGCATGGACAAGGGGGCTGATCACGATACAGCAGTTGATGCACGCGCCTGCCCCTAACGCCTGCAGCAGCAACGGCAGCAGGGGGTGCAGTGTCTGTGTGGAGGGAGCAGCTACACAAGGCATAGTTCAATGCCTTGCGCCAGCTGGCCGCAAGCGCTGGGGTGAGGATGGCAGGAAGAAACAGGGGCGGGGAGGGGCAGGGCTCCACAGCTTCACAGCAGCTTCCTGGTCTCACCCTTGCACCTGAGGGAAGGGTGGGTTTTGCAGTACCTCTCTTGTCACAAGTGTCTGGTGAGTTCTGTGAAGAGTCTTGTCTGTTATTCCCCATGACATTCCTTGTCTTGCAGCACCCCGTTGCTGTTGGCGGTCGCTGCTGTTCGTCCCCTGCACTCTTCCAGCCGGCCCTGTTACCTGATTGCTGACAACGACGTCCCTGATTTCCACCAAATGTCCAAAGTTGTTCACATGCATGTTGTACTCTAGGAACGCCCTGAAGTGTGGAACAGGCTCAAACGCGATGACCCTAGTTGGAGGCGCAAGGTGGAGGCAAGGGCATATGGGTCAGGGGCAGGGCTGAAGCAGGTGCAGGTGCAAATTGGCACAGCAGGGCCGGGGGCAGGGTCAGATGAGGCAGGTGCAGGCGTAGGGGCCCGGCAAGGGCGGGGGCAGGGGCAGATGACACAGGGGCAAGGGCGGATGGCACTGGCACAGGCGCAGGGGCAGATAAATGAGCGACCGGTCGAGCCGAGAGCAAGGGCAAGGGCATAACGAGCGGCAGGAGCGAGAGCAGTGCGCAGCAGCAGGGGCAGGGGCAGAGGCAAAGCAGATGAAGCAGCATCAGGTGAAGCCAGAGCGTGGGCGTGAGCGGGGTCACATGATCTCAGGCAGGGTCGCCTGATCTTCAAGGTGGGATTGCCTGATGTGAGGGCCGGGTCGCCTGATCTGAGGGAGGGGGCACCTGACCTTCAAGGCGAGGCCATGACAGCAAATCACATGAGCTCAGCACCTTGAGGCGCACATCTCAGCCCTCTTGCATGTTCCCTCTTCCCCTCTCACCTGCAGCCCTGAGAGGCCGCGAACATTGAAAACCAACCAAAGTTGGCGCCGACGTCGACAAACAACGCCCGGGATCCATCAGGCCGTATGCAGCGGCCCTTGAGCACATGGTGAAACACCTGTGTGGGTGCCAATCAGTGCCGTCAGTCAGTGCCGTCAGTGCCAGCAGGGGTGGAGGGGAGGCAGATGCCAACCGGTGCCATCATCTAGTAATCAGGGGAGCCAGGGGCCCCATCAGTGCCAGCAGGAGTGGACGGGAGGCAGGTGCCAACCAGTGCCATCAGTGAAGAGGCGGGCACGTGTCACGCTATGGCGCCTGCCCTCTCACTGCCCATACTCTTCCCACACCTCCCCACACTTGAGCAACCCTGCGCGATGCCCAGCTTGACCGCCGCCTTCGCCTGCATCTGGCTGCTGATTCACATCACAACCATGCCCACAGTCCTCACACAACCATACACTGTTGAACATCTGCAAGATGCCCAGCTCCACCGCCCTGTCTGCCCCATGTGGCTGCTGATGCACCGCCACGCCCTGGCTCACGCCCGTACTGCTCAGCTCCACTGCCGGCTTTGACTCTACATGGCTGCTGGTTCAGCCTCCACACTTGCCACAGACCCACTCACCTGCACGATGTACAGCTTCGCCGCCCTCTTTTAACTCTACACAGCTTCGGATTCACTCCTTCACAATTCCTACCACCCTATCTACGGCAGCCCTAAGCTGCTCACCCGCGTAATGCTCAGCTCCACCGCCCCCTTCGTATCCATGAACCTGCTGACATCAAGGTCCTTATTGGGGTCTGTGTACGCAAAGCGAAAGAGGCTCTGCAACAGGAAGGCATGCAACAGCCGTTCATAGGGTCAGCTCATGTAGCATTCTTCACATAGGTCCAGCGTCAAGAATAAACACCTTTTCAGGTTGCAATTGATGTGCTGCTTGCGGTTCTAACCTTGGCAATGACCTCGTGCGAGAGTCAGGCTGCCTGCAACACACGCTGTGCTGGCCTGCACTCTGATCATAAGCTGGCCCTTCCTTGCAGGCAGACTTCAAGAGCGATGAACAGACATGCTGGTAATTTTGCACATGTGCCTCTGCAGCATAAGAGATCCTATATAAAGCAGGACTGCCACCTGCATACCTTGCCGTCACTCTCCACTGATACTGGCTTGACCCGAACCTCCACCAGCCGGCGCCTCAAGAGCGAAATGGGCGGCTCGTCTTCCTTGCCACCCTCCCTGCGGATGGTGATAGCGTGGCAGTCAGCAGCAGAGGGTGCATAAACGCATTCATGCTGTGCATACCTCGATGCTTCCTGTCAGACCCAGTCCTGCAGTATGCACATGTCAGGCCAGCGTCAGCACCACCCTACCGGACAGCCCATGGGTTGGCCACTAACAGCACTGCAAGCGGCAGGCTCAGCGGTGTCCCCCAAGCGACTCAGGTTGTTGCCTTGCGCCCCTCGCTAGGCTGTGCCGTTGCTGCCGATCGCGCACATCCATGGCAGCCTGTGCCCATGCCAGCAGCCTCCTCCCCTTTCCTGTTCCCCTTAGATGCTGCCCACACCTACCAGGCTGACAGCACCGTTGGGGTCCAGGGCCCACAGCCAGTGCTATCCCCCTCCCCCCTTTCCCCCGGTCCCCCTAATACTCTGCCCACACCAGGCTGGCAGTACTGTTGGGCTCTAGGGTCCACAGCCACTGCTATCCATCCCGGCCCATGGAAACAGCCTCCCCTCTTCCACCTTCCCCTCGTGCCCCTCATTCTCTGCTCAAACCCACCAGGCTGGCCGCACTGTTGGGGTCCAGGGTCCACAGTCATTGCAGTCCGTGCCCAGGTCACAGAGCACTGGGCTGTGGTTCTTCAGCTTCAGCTCTGCATGGAGGACCGTGAAGTTACCGCGCCCCTCGTCACACACACCGTCATTGGCCTGTCAGGACGTGTGGGAAAGTGTGTGGGGGGGGGTTGGTGGGCCAGGCGAGTCCAGGCATGCAAGTAAAGCGCAACAGGGATCTCAGGGGCAGGGGACACCTCGCCTTGCCGTCTGGCAGTGCCCTGTGTGCTGACAGCTGCGCCGCTGCCTTTATATGTGGGTAGCATAGCTGGAACCACTGCCAACCAACACAACATGCACCAGGTGGGTCAAAAATGGTGTGTGTGAGCCAACACTGCTTTCCGAAATCCTGTGATATCCAATACCATGTTTACTAATGTACGTGCATATTACTGATCAAACCCCCAACGTGTAGCTGAGAAACGCACAGCCTCACCAGACAAAGCAGCTTGGAAACCCTAGTTATAGGCATGCCTGTTCTGCCCATGGTTTAAATGTACTATGCTGCGGTGTGCGGTGTGTTGCAATGGACGAGCATGTGGCGGTAGAAGCAGCGCAGAAAGGCAGCGGTGCAGCCGTGCGTGCAGGTGCGCGGATTGTGCAGACGCCACACACATGCTTGCAATGTGCCTACACTGGACTTCTGATGCTGTAACAGCTTGTGCAGCTTCTGCCCTCTCCTACCTGGCCTGTCACTCTGGCATCACTGATCCGACTGGCATGCAGCTGTGGCCGCATGCATAGTGGTTAACCCCGCCTTTCGTCGGCAAGAGATGCGCCTGCAAGCTACTTGCCTTGAAGCATGTGTCATGGCAGACCGCTGCGGGCGTGCCGCTGAATGCCTGGAGCAAGCGACCCAGCTGAAGACTGGCTACGGCAGCTTGCGACCCAACCTGCGCCGCGTAGAAGTGCCCTGCAGCAGCACAAAGTAGCACGTGTTTGCTTCTGCAAGCGACAGACCATGTAGCTGCGCTACTGCGAGCCCTGCCCAAACGTCGCGGCCTGTGCCCATGCGCGCTGAAGCACGTCGCACCTGCAGCAAATCCACATGCCATGCATGTCGCGCCGAGCAGCAGCACAAGCACGCCGGGATGGCACTGCGCCGTTCCACGGGACCTGCTTGCCCATTTGGGCTTGCCCTCAGGTGAGCCCAGACCTTCCGCGAGCCGCACTTTGTTGAGCAGCATGCTGGCAGCGCACCCGCAACGATGCAGGCGGCCTGCTTGATGTCGTTTTGCGTCGGGCTGGAAACTCTCGTGCCGAGGGGCGCCCACCACATGTGTCACATAAGCGGTTTCCTTTCCATTTCTTCACATCGCCAAAGCTTGTCAGCAGCACACAAAAGCTGCATGAATCATTTATGTTTCAATTTCTCCGATACACAGCAGCACACTTTTGTGGTAAGTTTGTTAAATTGCACATCACGCACCTGTTATGGTACACCCAAACCCGAAACCCCAATCGATGTCCAGGCCTGTTTCATCCAAGGTCAGCTGCGCGGAGCCATGCACTTGTATGCCGCGCCCGCCACCTGCCACAGCATGGCCTTCAGCGGGCTGCTTGCCCCTTGAACCTCTGCTGCCCCTGGGCTCAGCTGGTCGATGGACTGCGCACGCCTGCTGCGCCGTACCACCTTCATGCTGGGGCTGACAGCCAGCTCAAGCAGCTCCTTAGCATCAGAGGCTGCTAGGTCAAGCTGCGGTCGAACAGCCACAGCAGTCAAGTCGGGCTTTGAGTTGCCCATTGACGGCTCTGTGATGCTTCCCAGCTGGCAGCATGTACCCTCGTCCATCGCATGGCTTGACCTCATGCCCTTGCCTATGGCAGCCTCACCCAAAGCAGCCATGCCCAAGTTAGTAGCGCCTGAGGCAGCCACGCCAGAGGCGGCCATGCCTGGGCACGGAGGGACAGGCCCGCACATGAACATGGTTTCTATCTCAGGCAGCTGGCCGGTGACGGACATGACTGAGGAATGCATCTCCAGCCGCAGGCAGCCGGCAGCGCCAAGAGCGGCACTGGCACTGACGGGCACCCATCCAGCTGACCCTGGGTCGGCGATGGGAAAGACGGAGGCGCCTTGGGGAGGCCCGAGGACGCTAGCTGCTGGCGGCGGCAGCACAGTTGCCACCTGCGCCACAGCTGATACCGCCGCCGGCTGCTTTGCGCCTCCCGCTGATGAGAGCACTACTTCAATGGGTGGGCAGGGCAGGGACAGGCTCCCATCCAAGCCCCCGTCTGCATCCCCATCACAAGCCAGTACTTTAGGCACAGGACCGCCGCGCCCAGCACCGCAGCCAAGGGGGCACCCATTCGCGGCAGCCGCACTGATGATGGTGTTTCCAGCGCACCCACCGTCTGCCTCGTCGCCCTGGTGCTGATCACAGTTGCTGCCCCCTGAGTCGCCCGCCCCTGGCTCGCTCCGTGGGTTGCTGCTGCTGCCACCGCCAGACGCCCAGCCGTCTGAACCCGGCTGGGGCGTGCTTGGCGCGCGGCTGGCCTGTGACCCCCCATACAGGTCGCGAGCGGCTCCCTCTTCCACAAATATCTGACGATGGCCCTCTGCCACCAGCAGGGAGCGTGCCGACTTGAGCTGTACCTGTGCCTCCAGCGCCACCTCCTCCAGCACCATCACCTGCGCGCGAGAGAGAAGCAGACAAGTTGAGGAGAACAGCTAGGACAGCGGTACACGGGCCCTCCTGCCACATACGCAGTGTTCATGCAGGCCTGCTTTCCCTCGCCCTACCTCCCCCTCTTGTCACTTTTCCCTCTGTTTGCCTCCTCTCCAGCCCAAGCCAGCCAAACACGCACACTTCTTGGCTTAGCCCTTGATCAACTCCAAGCCCTCAGTTGCACCACTAGCCCCTGCACGCACCTGGCCCTCGGCTACACGAGCGCGGCTCTCCGCAAAAATCCGCGCCCGCTCCGCACTCGCAAGCTCCTGCAGCGCCTGCTTTAGCTCCCGCTGCATCGTCGACGTCTCCAGCGCCTGCGCCTGCTGCGTTTCTGCCACTGCACGCCTCAGCTGCTCCGCCTCCTCCAGCACCTTTTCCAGCTGCAGCCGAACCCTCTGCAGCTCCGCAGTCAGGGCAACCACAGCCTGGCCCTGTCCTGTCGCTGCAGCCCGTGCAGCGTACCCGCCTCCGGTCCCCCAGGCCTTCCCTCGGAACGATGCAGCCACAACCCTTCTCTCAACTCCCTCGCCCCCCCCTGTGCCCCCCGACTGCTTCCGCGCCCGGCCAGCCGCTGCGTAGCCCGTGTCCCCTGTACGAGTCGCCTCGGGGCAGGCGGGAAGGCCTCCAACTGTCTGCGCGCGCTGCTTGCTGCACCCAATAGGCGACAGGTTACTGCTGTCTGCGCGCTGTATTGCCCCTGCTGCCGATGCCGTCCTGCTGGGGTGCGCCTGCATCGCCTGGACAGCCCCCGCCGCCGAAGCCGTCTTGCTGGGGCAGGGCAGTAAGGTGGTGCGTGCTGGCTCGGGCACAGCACGCTGCGACAGGCGTGCCACAACCACCGCAACGCAATCCACTGGTGGCGATGCACCCCGCCCGTCCACACTTTCATACCTGCGCCGCCCGTCCTGTTTGCTGTCCGCTATCTGCTGCCTGCTGCAAGCCTCTGCCTCTGACCCTTCTGTGGCGCTGCTCAGTGAAGGTGGGCGCAGCTTGCCCGCCTTCAGTCCTGTGGGTCGGACGAGAGGGATGGGCGCTCCTGACATGCTGCGGGAGACGCAGGAGGGGTCGTCATACAGCTGATTGTTGCTGAGAAGGGGCGGGGTGTGTGCGGATGGCAGCGCTTTAACGGCTGCCGACGGCTCGGTGCCACTGCCGGTCGACAGGGGCGGCTGGCTGCGGAAGAGCTTGGCGGCGGTGGCGGCGGCGGTTGTGGCCGAGCAATCCCTGTGCGTTGACAGTGAGTGTGCAAGCAGTAGCCCAAAGTTCAGGCATCATGCAACAGCCAGTCCAGATATACGGCCACGCAAGCCTGTTGTGCGTTACCTATTCCGTGCTATACCTAGGTTATCTAGGCTATCAGTTGGCTGCTCGAATATCCCTGTTGCCGGTCCAACTGCAAAGCAAACTTACCAGCTTTTTGCAGCTGAATGGAAAGGAGCGGCGGCACGGCCCCTGCAGCCCACCTCCAGATCCAGCCTGGCTGACCTTAATTGCCCCGCACTACGCTGGCCGCCACCTGCACCATGCAGCTGGCTGTGCTGGCGCTGCTGGCGACCGCTGCTGCCGCCGCCGCCAGACTTGCGACCCCCGCCTCGTGCCCGCTGCTGCTGCTGCCGGCGCTTGATGCTCTCCTGCACCTTCACCCGGGTTAGGGAGAGCTGCAGCGGCTCCAGTGTCACCGCTGTACAGGTGTGCTGCACCGCCGGTATTGCAGGTGTACTGCCCTTGGCCGCCGATGGACACGATGATGGACGGGGGCTGGCAAGCCGTGCCACGGCTTCTGCATGATCGCAGGCAGTTGGTGTCCATGGCTTCGCAGGTGTGCCGTTGCCGCTGCCATGCGTGGGCCGGCATGCACATGTGGAGACTGAGGGGCTGGGGCTGGTTCCAGTGTTGAGAGGAGCACTGTGGGGACTGAGGCCAGTTCGCCATGGCTGACGCTGGCCGGTGGGCGTCCCGACGGGAGAGCGGCCACGTGGCCGATGCGACGCTGTGAAGTCGTTCACTGGCTGGTGCTGCTGCTGGTGCCGCTGGAGCTGGTGCTTCTGATGGAGCAGCGTCGAGTAACTGACGCCTCCGCTTGTCGGCGTGGTCAGCATGCCTGCTTTTCTAGCGAGGAAGGAGCGAGAGGAGCTTTGCAGATGCACGAACAAGGAGCTGGGGCACGCCAGGGCAGCGCTGGGCGGGACGGGATTGAAACCGCCGGCTCAAAACCTCGCGCCGACGTGCGGAAGCCTCATGCTTGCAGCATGATACGCATAGATATGTACCAGTGATATGTCTCTGACATCCACGTTGTGCACGCCAACCTTGCGCAGCCGAGCACCTGTGGGTTTCCGATGTGCCTTCGAGGCCGGTCCCTGTAACAAGCTGTTGCACGATGCATGTGATCGTGTGTGCGTGCGAAACTGCACGCCTCTCAATGAGCGCAACATGTGATGGCTGAAAGCTGCGGTGGCGAGTAGCTACAGCGGCGAGAGCGAATGTTGGGCGCGCAGGCCGAGGACGCGCATGAGTTGGCCCATGCAGTGCATGAAGCCCTTCCCTCGCTCCGCACGAGCTTACCTGTGGTATCGCGGCTGCAGCTGGACAGTGGACGGCTGCTGCATGGGCATGGAGAGCATGGGCCTGCGTCGCGGGCAGAGGATGTTGAGCGCCATGTGTTGGAGATGGCATTCAGCGCATTTGACACCGATGGTAATGGCACTGTGGTGGCAAGCGAGTTGCTGGAGGTGTTCAGGTGAGTGCTGCGTGGACGGGTGATGACGGAGAGAAAGCCAATCACAGAGCAGGCATGGCGTGGATGACAGTGGCGCTGGTGACAGCTGCTGGGATGTGGAGGTGGGTGGTGTATGTAAGGGTGAAGGCACACAGCTTTGGACGCCGATTACAGGGCAGGCATGATGTGGATGATCATGGCATTGATTGCCAGAAAGACAGCTGCTGGGAGCTTTGCGGTAGGTGCATCGCGGCAGGGTGATGGCGCAGAAGCCTGAGAGCCGATGACAGGGCAGGCATGTCATGGATGGCGCTGGCGCTGATAGCCAGGCAGCTACTACTGGGGTGAAAGTAGATGGCGTGTCGGGCTTCAAACAAGAGCGTGGAACTGACGGTCCTATGTGGTATTTGAGATACCAATTGAAAATACCAAATACCATTTGAAATACCATATTTCAGGGTGTAAACACTATCAGCATCACCAATGTGTCAGCGACATGATTGCCTGTCCCTGCGCTGCTTCAGTTCGCTAAAGAATGGGCGCCCCTGTCGCATCCTCCTTGTGACGCTGTGCAGGATCATCGGCATCACAGGACAGCGGCGCGACGAGCTCATGATCAAATTCAAGCTGGTGCGTTCAAATTTGGGTTCAAAACGTGCTCTCACAACACAGGCTCTGCAGGCCTGAATCATCGCGCTGACTGGTGGTGTGCGGGTGTGCATAGGATAGATGGGCTTCTTGAATGTGCATCATACATTATGCTGCTTCCTTGAGGCATGCCCCTGTAGCGCAGGGTGTGCTATGGTGTGCATCAGGCGACGCTTGATGATGAGCCTATTCCTTGGCAATGCATGCCAGGAACAGCATTGGTGTGCAGCAAAACACAGCGTGGAGTGAGCACTGGATGGCAGGCTGGTGACATGAACTCTGATCTTCCTATTGTATATTCCCCACTTCACTGTCCCCGTCCTCATCCATTCTGTACACTCGCCCCTCACAACATTCATACCTCTCACACCGCCCGTGTCCCCCCCATCGGTCTAAACAGGCCGATGCCGATGGCGTGATCAACACTGAAGCCGGCATCACGTTTGAGGAGTTTGTGGAACTGTACCGCAACCTCAAGCGTCATGTGGACTGTACGCACGAGCAGGCATGGATTATTCTGCAGAAAAAGTGAGGGCTTCGGGCAGGGGAGTGGTAAGGAGCACGTTATGTGCGGGCAGACTGTATGCAGGATCGGGTGTGGGCCACCTAGTAGAAGAATAGCTTGAGCGTAGGGGAGGGGAGGGGTACGCAGCATGTTGTATGGGTAGGCTGCATGCATCAGCAGCTTGTGGGCTATCCTGCAGAAATAAGTAAGGGTTCAAGGGGCTTGGGAGGGGGGTCGCACGACGTCCCGAGTATGGGCTGAAGGTTGAGGGCTGGCCAGAGGAGCAAGGGCGGCAGGGCGGAGTGCGATGCTGGCGACGCACGCAAGTTGGGGTGGGGCCAGGTATTGACACACAGCCATCAAATGGATGCACATGTGCTGTCAGCTGCTTACTGCTGTGGGTTGACTTGCAGGCCATATGAGCGCACGGCGGACGACATTGCGCGGCTGCGTCACTACCTGGCAACGCATGTGCCCTTCTTCAGGCGCTACAGCCAGGAGGTGTTGACCGAGGTGTGGAGGGTGTTGGGGTGTGGGCAGGTGTGGGTTCAGGGCGTACAAGGCGAGATGCAGAGGCGCTGACCGACTGATCACGGGTGTGGGAAGCGATTGGATAGCTGCCTGCTGCCTCTACAAACATTGCCTCGATCTTATGCACTGCTGCTTGGGCCCAAATGATTCGCAGGTGGTATGTATATACTGACACTGATATAATTTCACCAAGAGGATGCACCAACAGCACCTGTTGGTGCCTGCCCCATGCTTTGCAGGTCTGCCGCATCGCCTGTGGTGAGGAGGTGGAGCGGGGCAGCTGGCTGTGGCGCCAAGGTGACCCCGCTGACCATACCGCGGTTGTGTTGAGCGGTACGCTGTCGGTGTGGACGCGCTCGACCGCAGCGCTGAAGCCTAAATTGGAGCGCAGCGACGGTGAGGGACGGCGTGCTTGGGATGTAACCACTGCATCGGTGGTGTGCTTGGGATGTGGTCACTCCTGTATGCATGGACCAAGCATGCATCGGCGCATGTCGCGCAGTGTTGTGGGGCAGGGCATTGTCATGGTGAACGGTTGTAGCTGCTCCCACCCTGTTTTCCATGACTTCGCTCCAGCCTGACCGCTGCTGCATGCAGATAATGTCATGGTCCTGGCAGAGGAAGAGGAGGAGCTGTGGAGGGGTGTGAAGTCCCCCGAGGGCCGCAGCCTGGCATCCAGCAGGACGATCGGACACTACCCTGCTTACGCAAGGGAGGGCGAGGCCGTGAGTAAGGCCACTTCTCGTGAGTGCGGTTGAAGGGCAGAGGCAGCAGCTGGGGGGTATTGGGAAAGGGGAGCGGAGAGTATTCACATGGTCCAGCTTTCGCTAGGGATTGCGAGGCTGCGAGCAAGGCCACTTCTTGTGAGTCAGCCAAGCATATGATATGACTTGTGCAATATGACTGATGTGACCGCTGACCCATGGCAATGCTGCCTGCTGTCCCCAAACTCTCACCAGGCTCATTCAGGACGCGGCTGCTGAGCATGCACACACACATGCCTGCTGATTCAGCACCAGCTCAGCATCCGTCGAATCGCTGCTGACACGCTGCCTGATCGCTTGCTCCCCATGACCTGCCCTTCCTGCTGTTGCTAAACATTCAACAGGCTCGTTTAGGACGCGGCTGCTGAGCATGCACCAGCGCATGTCCACTGAGCTTACCGATGACGGACTGGACCAGCCAACTCCCAGCGCTGCCGGTGCCTCACCCTGGAAGTCGTTAGCTCAGCAGGTAGGGGGAAAGTAGGAGGAAGAGGCGCAGGAGGAGGAGGAGGAGGAGCAGTTGGAGGAGGAGGAGCAGGTGGGGTAAGGTAGGAGTGGGAGAAGGGGCAGGAGTAGGAATATTCCTGATCCTATTCAATTTATGTTAACAGGATTAAGAGTGTGTTCCACGGTCCTGATGCATCCAGCTGAGAGTATGTGCTTGGTGTTGTTGACTGAATTCCTGCAGATCATCACACAGCACGCTTTGCGCTACCCGCCAGGGGTGCGATGCATGCATCTGCACGCCGCCAACCTGTGTTTCGATGTCAGCGCTTGCATTGCACGCCCTGACCCAGCTCTCTCATGTCAACGTCTGCGGCAGGTGCGGCGGGGTGAGGGCGCGTACGCATCATCCCTGGTCGAGTCGACGCAGCTCATTGCATCCCGCAGCGTCAGCAGCGGCCCGCCCCTGCGCAGCGGCGCCACGACGCCCCCC